>CAUYRT010108415.1:0-16055 GCA_963574885.1 Lepilemur ruficaudatus
AGGTGTACAGTTAATCACATGAATCAGTTTTTGAGGAATTCCTTTCCCCTATTGAGACCCCTAATTCTGCTCCCCAACTACTTTTCAAGCATATCCCACCCCTCCACAGTGACCCCCCACGTCGCTCAGACTTGGGTCTAACCCCCACCCCCCAATGCAGCACCTCCTTCTCCCTTTCAGAAATGTCCTGGTTTAGACAACAAATTATCTGTTGACCTATGCATTTGGCAAATTGGAAATCTGAGGCCCAAAGAAGGAAGAGAAATTAGCAGCTGTAGGTACAGGAATTGGAGTAGGTTATGGGCTGGTTTGTCACGGCCAAAAAGCAAAAAGCAATACAAACACAACCTAATTGCCACACACTGCATTAAAACTACTTATGTCTCTGTTTGCCTCTTTGACTAGATTATAAAGCTGTGTCTTAGCATCATATTTCTCAATGCCAAGCCGATATCAGACATTCGATAAATATTTGACTGTTACATTTATTAACTTACTTTCATGTACATGATCCCATTCCATTTTCCATTGACAATAACATCCATTGTGAGACAGATATCATTAAATAAAGATGAGAAAACTGAAGTCTGGGATGTTAAACACCAGGAAGTTAATAGCGAAACCACTAAAACCCAGGTCGTCAGTGTTTCTTTCCATGACATTATGCTCAGTGTTAGAAGGCGTCTAAATGGAGAAGGAATGTTTGCTTAGAGGGATGGAGCCCGGAAGAGCCAAGGAAAATGTGGCAGGAAAGAAACATCACTGTGGGCTCAGAGATTTCATTATTGGACCAGCAAAATTGTTTTTTGGTACCCTGTACTTCTTCCAAGATGGCAGCTTCTTTGAAGAAGGGAAGTATATCATGTGCCACCAAGGGCGGCGGTGGGGTGGGAAGGGGGGATTTGGACGTAGCCATGAGGCCGCGAGGGCAGGGGTTCAAAGGATGGCCCAAAGTGGAACTGAATGGACCTACACTGCAGCGTGGCATGGGTCAGGCTAGCAAGGGTTTCCCCCTCACAGGGACTTCCATAGGACGTATCCAGGGCCTCATTCAAGAAAATATCAAGCCTGGCATTTTCCTGACTGTTTACTTAAAAAAAAAAATTAAGGCTTTTGAAAAAATGTATTTCTTGGAAACAAATATATTTTGGCCCAACCCACATCCCACTAGTACTTACCACACAAAGTTTCCAGTTCTAGCCCCAGGCCACAGTACCACTGGACCATGAAGGGCGATATTTTATTTATTTAATTTCTCTCCTTTAAAAAAAATGATCCCTCTATGTCAGCTCCTCGAGCAACTAGTGGGTTTGTACTCTTTTGTTTCGACATTGTATCCTTGCCTTGGACCCATTAATCAGTGTTTTGTTTGCTCACTTCCACGAAACCTTATTATTTTTTTTTTCAGTAATAAAATAAACACTACCTGATTTGGAGCTATAAATGCCCCCAGGGACCATCGGGAGCCTCCTTGACTTCTTCCTGGCCCAGATGCCATCACTATTCAGCCTGGTGTAGGCCACCCTAGGAAAGAAAAGACGTGTATACTTGTTCAGTTGGGAGCCAGCCAGACACCAGAGGGGCACCTTTCCTCCTGCCTCAAAGTGCCCGGTGTGCATCAAAACCTCTCTCTCCCCTCTTCCCCACTTTCCACTCCCCCCCACCTTGAGTACATATCTCACAATCCAATGTAGAGTTACCAGAAGTAACAAAAGAAGAATCCCAATAAACACCTTGCCTCAAATGTCAGTCTTCAACAATTGGCATTTAATGATCTCCATCTACATTAAGGGAACTAACAAGGTTTCCATGGTATTCTTCCCAGGCAGTAGAGGGTACTGTGGGCCCACACTCTCAGAAGGCCTTCTGCCTCAGGAAGCTGACCGTAGTTAATAGGAACGTACTGTGCGGTTGCTGTCCCTGCAAGTGCTGCCTTCCTATCAAGTGGTCTCCTTGGTCCATCTTGCTGCCATGATTCCATGGAGGCAGCAATGGCACCAATAGAAGCCAATTGTTCTTTCTTTTACTTTCTTCTTCCAAAAGCAGTCTACCTGGGTGGTTAGGGGCATGGACTTTGGAAACACGCAGACTTTCACTCAAATCCTGAATCTGCCACTTCCTGGGTGTCTGACCTTGTGTCCCAATTTCTCTGGGTCTAGGTTTCCTCATTGGGAAAGTGGAAATAGAAATCATTAACTGGACTGTGGTGAGGATCAAGTAAGACAATACAGATGGGTGCCTTCAGCACAGACACCGGCAATTAGTGTTGGCTGTTATTATGATACTTATAATTACTGGTTTTGTAATATAATCAGGTGTGTGGATGGCCATGACCAAGCCCAGACCCCTCCTCTGCCCTGTGTCCTCTGAGGCCCAGCCTTCTTATGACTTTCTCCTGCTTAACACTTTGTTGTCCCAAGCCACACAAGCGTTTAGTTAGTTCCAGGAGCATTCCTGAGAGTGTTGAAGGAGAAGTACCATAGGGCAGAGATGGCATCTTGCCATAGAGAGCAATGATGATTCAGGTGGGCCTCGGGGCTATTTTGAGGATGTAAGGGATCAGTCCAAGCACAGGGCTGCTCATTCTCACTGCAGGCTCAGGATTCAGAGTCAATACATAGTTACGCGGTGCCTCACCAGGGATGCTACGGATGGGCGCGCAGATTGTGCACTGCACGGTAGTCTCTAGCAAACTATGGCCTGAAGGCCAAATCTGATCTGTTGTCTATTTTTATAAATCAGGTTTTATGGAAATATAGCTTCATGCATTCATCTACCCTATTGTTTAGAGCTACTTTTGCCCTACAATGGCAGAGTGAAATGGAGACCATATGGCTCTCAAACCTTAAAATATTTATTATCTGGCTCTGTATAGACAACGTTTGCAGACCCCAGGGCTTAGTTTTTGGAACTAGTATCTTGTACATAGTAGATGCTCAAAACATGGTTGTTGATGGATGAATGAATGAATGCATGAACAGAGACTCAAATACCAGCTCAAAAGAGTCAAGTATTAATTCCAAAGAAGTTTTAATGGAAAAGACAGCAAAAAAAATGAAACAAACTTAGTAATGAAGAGACGCAGGTTCTAGTTCCTACTCTGCCTGTGATTAGTTTGTGTGGCCTTAGATTAATCACTTTTCATCTCTGTATCTCAGTTTCTCCAACTGCAAAATGGGAACTCTAAGCCCATTTTACTGGAGCTATAATGGGGAATAAAAAGAATTCGCAAATGTGCAAGCATTGTGTCCAGTGACCGGCACATAATAGGAGTTCATCAAATGCTAGAAGTCAAAGCCAGGAGAAAGAGAACTCCTTTGCTTCTGAATAAAATATATGCCCTGCCACACAGGAGTAAACAGAGTAACTCATACATTTAATTGGCAGATGTCACGGAAAAAGCTTCAAGGAGCATTCTACACAAAGACTCCCAGGCTAGTTTGTGTTCAAACAAACCAGACAGCCAACCCACAGCTGGAGCCAGAAGTCAAATATTTCAGACACCATCAGGGCTGGCTGCTTCAAGCTAGGCTGTTCTGCATGCGGCTGGAGCCAGGCCACAGGAAGTGCTCGGTGTTGGCTCTGCTGAGCCTAGCGAGGCTTCAGCATTTTCATGATCTCCTGGGTAGACCACCACTCAGATAAGAGACATGGGGAGAGGGGATCTCCATTTATAGATGCAGCTGCCATCCCAGCTAAACAAGAAGCTACAGCTGTTTGGGGGTTGTCTCTGGACTAGCATGCCTTTTGTTTCCATGTTCTCCTGGGGTGGGGCTGGGGCTCGGGGTGGGGTGGAAGTCTATCATAATGTTTACCTTGGGGGGATGCTTTGCCGCATCTCCGCCCAGATCTCATTTTATGGTGTGTGGAGTTTTATGGACCAATTTAACATGGGAGAGGAGACGAGAAGGCTGATGTGTGAACTGAAGTTGAAGAGTCATAAATTCAAAGGAAAATTATTCCAGAATTATAAGCCCTACTTACCAGTGTCCAAGGGTAATAGCCACTGTTCAGTGGCAGGGGTTGGACTTGCAAAGTTATTTCAGGGGCCATTTGTAGGACAAGCACCCTTTCATTTCATTTGGATGGGTAAATATTTTTAAATGGGGTCTCCTAAATATATTGGGATCCAGCCAAAGTCCCCAAAATCTGGGAGTCCTGAACACCCAAGTAACTCTTTTCCCAAGACAGTTCATTTAAGAAGTCCAAAATCTGACAGAAAATGATTTACACTTTATCTGCACAAAATATAACCAGACCTACTGTTTGGTTTGAACTTGAGACCTGAGGAGATTTCTGAAAGCCTTTTGATTAGGCAGCATTGGATAAAATATAATAAAGTCAACTTCCAAAGTTCCCACAGGATACAAAGCAGAAAAGCAGATACTTGATGAAACCTTGGTCTTACAAATTCCTGTCTGTTGCAATAGCCCGGGAACCTGTGGATGTTTTTGCACAGAACTGTGGAGAGACCAGAAAATAAAAGGGCCGGATGAGGTAGCCAAAAGCATATACAGCAGTTTTCTCATATTTATGGCTCTAAACACCTGGGGGAGAAAATACCCTAGAGCTTTCAGGATTGTAATGAGGAAATGGAAAGTCATTGTCAAGTCTGAGCATTACTGCAACACCCCGCCCCCCGCCAGAATACCTGTCGCCTGTGACCATGTACCGCTGGCTTTTCCAGGGTCCTTTCTTGTAGGCATCAGATTTCCGCTGATTTTTCAGCAACAGTCCCACCAGTTTCTCTAAACATAACATCCCTCAAACGTCTCACACCAAATACATCGTAATTAATATTCTCTGAAGCTATGAAAAGCCTTGTCCCTTCGTATGTCTGCTGGCTGCTGTTTGGCAGTGCTGGGCGGTCCTCATGCAAAATGAATAGTGGAGCTACTGAAAGTCTAGACAGTAAGAAGACTCTTGCTGCTGTTACCATAGCCTCAGGCCTGACTTGAAAAGCCCTCTGCCAAGGCCCTTTCCTTCCTAAATTTTCTTGGCCTTAGATTTTCATGCAAGAGCTGTATATTTTGCCATGATCAGAGGTGTTGGCTTAGGTAGGCACAAAGTCATTTCTCATTTTTAAAAAATGTTACCATCCATCCCTGTGAATTCTTGTATTTTTCATCCAGTGCCAAGTGAAATGTTCATCTGTTTGCCAGTGTTTAAGTTACAGTTTGGAAAACATTCAAAGAGCTTGAAATTCAAGCTGATGAGATAATGTGAGGACAGGGAAAGTAAGTGGCTACTGGCAGGCATTCAAGATGGGACATTCTCCTCTTTACGAGGTGTGAGGCCCATTGATGAGCAGCAGAAAGTGCTGTTGGGCTCCGCGAATTAGAGTAGAAGCTGTTAAGTAAATGTCAATAATCGATGATGTCTTAGGTCCTAGGTTCCGTGGTTCATTCACGGTTGTTCTTTATTTTGGAAATAAACACATAAAGTAAAAAGGGCTATGCTTGAACCCATGGTGATAGTGTGTCATGAAACAATGATTATTATTAATTCAATTTGTATTGACTATAGTTTCTTATTTTCTTGATGCTCTGGCATTTGGGGCCTTGATCTTGGAAAGACTGTCCCTTCAAGGGCTAGATAATTCCTAGAGACAGAAAACAAGTCCCCTGTGAGCACACCTTTCATATACAAACCAACCGATCCAGATCCCACACCCTCAACTATCTCCTTTATCAAAGTCAGGCACCAAGCCAGCATTGCCCCTGTTCTAAATCACCCCAGGGCCAGGTGCCAGGCAGCTAGTGTTATAGCCCTATAGCCTAGAGCCCGCTGAAATTATTCAAGCTTTCTAATTCTACGCTTACTAGCATACCACCCTGCCTTGTCCATTGCTTCCCACGAGAACCCCAGTAAAGGCTCTGGGCCATGCGCTGCCCCCTCCCCTCTGTCCCCTGGCTCTGGGGATCTGTGAGTAGAGACCTCTTCCTTTATGACAACCATTTCTATGTGTGTCTTACGATACTCGATTTAAGCAAATCCCGGGTACATTGTTAGAACGGTTTTGTGCAGTGGAGATCCAATTCAATAAAAACTGAGGGTAGAATGTGGAAAAAGAGGAAGTCCACGAAGTGCCTGGAGCAGTAAGGGTCAGGTAATAAGATGCAAGAAGACACCTGAAATGCCAAAAGAAAAACAAAGCAGCTGAGCTACCAGAATGTCACAATGCATGTGGAGGAGTGTGGAAGGGCCAGAGAGAAAGGTGAGTGGAAGAGGATGTGTTTTCATCAGTAACATTAAAAGCCTTCCCAACCTGAGCCATCGGGTCTTTGAAGTGGGAGCAATCAAAAGAGGAAGGAGGAGGAATGGAAGGAGAAAAAGAAAGAGGAACAAGAAGAGGAGGAGGATGTAGTTTCCAGAAAAGGGGTGTGGTTCAGTCGCCTGCTCTCAGGCATACCTTCAGCACACTCAGAAGTGCTAGGAGGCAGAACCTGGTTGCCCGAGTTCTCTCTCTGAGCTTTCTGCCCAGCTCTGATGTGACGGTCTGCTCCCGGTCAATCTGATGTTTACAGTGGAGTCCACAGGCCACAATGAAATGCTTGGCTGATTCTAAACTCACCATGGATTTAGAATGAATTCAGCACGTGCCTATCATCCCAGCACACCCATTCTTGTTGGCTTCTTAAATGTGTCAAGAAAGCAAACTTTCCCACAGTTCCAAAGAGATGTGCGCAGAAGTTTATCTAGGCCTGCATTTTCTTTGCCATGTATGTTTTCCTTTTTCCAAGCATACTAAAGGACTTGATTTCCACAAGTTCTTCCTTTTCTGTTCCTTCTGAACCAGTCACCACAAGGACGTTGATGGAATGTCCAGTGGGAGGTTCTAAGAAATAATTAAGACTTTCTAAGGAATCAATATACTTAACACTTAGAGTTTTGGGAACAGAAATCTCTGCCTCAGAGATACGTGGTTGAACTTGAATCTATTATGTAACAATAACAAGCAGATAAAGTCCTTCTTTCTCTGTGGTTATGGAGTGGCGATGAAACTTTTATAGGGAAGGTATGTAACCTTTAATTTTTTGTAATTCAATTTCAATTTTAAACCCAACTTTTAATAACGTGGCAGAAAATCAATCTCAGTCAATTCAGGACTTCAGTCTCCATCTCCTGACCTTCACAGAGGTGACCTAAGTTATGCAACACAAGGCGGTGGCCACTACCTATCTCCCTGGAGATGCCCATTGCCTTCTGCCATTTACACAAATTACCCCCTCCCATCCACAGGGCCCTTTCTATCCTGGTTCTCTCTCTGTTACTTCTGGGTCCCTCTTGGGGGAGTTTTTTTGGTGCACGTAAATCACACTGCTCATCGAGAAACTCTGGAAGGCTGTCTAAAGTCCCATCCGCCTAGACTCACATCATTTGCTCTGAAGGACGGCTGTACCTCCAGAAATATGCCTCAGAAGTGAAACATAAGAATACTCAACAAACTTACCTGAAGTCATTCTCTTCTGCTCACCCCAGGTTTGGCCCGAGAAGCCCAGCACCGAGCTCTTTTTACCCCTGTAATGACCAGCGTCTATGCACTTGAAACATCTGCCCTTACCTTTCTCTTACACATTCTGAGGGCTCCATTAGTCTGAGGAATGAAAAAGCCTGCCTTCTACTCCTCAGATATCCACTCTGCATATGCGTGAGTCCTTTCTGTTTCCCTTGATATCAAGGGTTTGGAAACCTAAAAGCTGGGGAAAAAATAGTTGAGTGAAATGTGTATGTGTTGAGTGGGTGGGGAAAATAGTTGGGGAGAGAAGGACCAAAGCTTAGCAGTAAATGACGATGCCAAACTCACTGGGTAATATTAGCAAACTTAACACCACGACACTTAAACTCAGCTGCCTTCAGGGACTCAGAATGAGACCTACAGGAAGCCTTGTCAGAAAATATCTTATTCTCTTGTTCTGAGAGGTAAAACTTTTTCCTGATGCACTTTGGATTCAGAGAAAACTGGAAGGAAAGGACTGACATTAAAAATCTGGATATTTTTTCTGTCCATGTCAGACGTGTCCATACTTAACCCAAGCTGCCAAATGGGTTCCCCAAACCAGCAGTCTTCCCATGTCGATCTTTCTCTTTCAGTCTCTCCAGGTCTGTTCCAGACACACACACACACACACACACACACACACACACACACACTCGACACCGCTCCAGGTGGCAAAGAAAACAAACCAGGGCAGATTTTCTCAGCCTGTTTTCTAGCCAGTTGACCATACGGCACACCTCCCCTACTTGGTAGTAAAGGCATATTTTCCACTTGTTACACAACTTTTGAGACACTTTAAAAGTAAGAATTATGGAAAAGATTGGCACATTGGCTGAGGGCATTAAATTAGATGACCTCTAAGGTTACTTTCCTACGCTTTTCATCATTCATTTGAGAGAAAATGTCATTTCAGGAGAATAGACCGTAGGCAGCTCTCAATTATTCACAGACATATTAATCCTGTTCCTAGCAGATTTTTCCATTTTGATGAAATAAACTCAGAAAGGGCATTTCAGCCCTCTGCAACTTTTCCTACCACCACCCTGAAAAGTTCTGGGGGTTTGTTTCCCTCCATTTATTTACCATAGAGGGCAAATTCCTAACACCTAGCCCCACTTGGCTACAGATGCTTAAGATTCCTGCTCTCATTTTATGATTTTCTCTTTTTTTTTAATAATCAGAAATGTATGAAACAAAAGAACTTTAAAATTCCTATTCAATTCCATCTTTAAATGTGATTTCTGGTATCAGTTAAACATATATTCTTTCAAAAGCTTTCTGTGCTTATAGAAACACATACACATGAGTCCGTAAGCTTATATATGTATATATATGCATACATATTTGCATATATATGGAATTATGACAACCTCTTTTGACAAGCCAACAATCATGAACATCAAACCTTATAAGCTAAAAGAACTTACAAGCTAAAAGAACTCCTGTTTTTTAAAGTAGAGGGAATAAATCTCTTTTTGTTAGTTTGAGGTTTATGTTTGTTTTATTCTTTTTTAGTGAGGTATAACATGCATACTGTACAGTTCAAACATCTTAAGCACAATGAATGTTTACATGTGTACACAGCTATCTTACCACCACTCAGATTAAGCGATAGGTCATATCCATCACCCTAGAAGACCTCCTCATGTCCCTTCACAGTCACTATCTCCTAAAGATACACTCTTCTCATGTCTGCCACTGTAGATTAGTTTTGTCAGTTCTAAAGCTTCATATAAATTAAATAATATTGTATATAATCTTTTGTGTCTGGCTTCTTCCCACACTTTCTATGAGATTAGTTGATGTTCTGTTGCATGATTCAGTAGTTTATTCTTTTTTATTACTGTGTGATTTTTCACTACATGCATAGCCACAATTTATCCATTCTCTTATGAATTTACTAAACAACTCGGCTGTTTCTTGTTTTGTGATATCATGAATAAACCTGCTGAAAATGTACCATGATATATGGTTGGTGGGTACATGAACTCATTTCAGCGCATATATACCCAAGAGTGAAATTGCTGGGTCATGGAGTATTTGTAAGTTTAGCTAGTTGATATCACCAAAGAATTTTCAAAAGTGGTAGAACCAGTCTGTATTCCCACCAACAATGTGTGAGCATTCTTCTTGATCTACATCCTTACCAGCATTTGGTATTGCCAATCTTTTTAATTTTATACATTATGATGGATATAAATGGATTTCATGGTGGGTTTTGCTTGTATTTTCTGCATGAATTATGATATTGATAACCTTTTTGCAAAAGCTTATTAACCATTTGGATACCTCATTTCTGAGGTGTCAAAGGCTTCTGTCCATTTTGAATTGAGCTTTTTCTTTTTAATTTGTAGGAACTCTTTACATCTTGTAGAACCAAGTCCTTTATCAGATATATGTACTATAAACATTTTCTCCCAGTCTCTTTCCACACTCTTAATGATGTCTTTTGATAAGCAGAAGTTTTTAATTTTAACGTGGACCATATTATCAATCTTTTCTTTTAAAAGCTAGTGCTTTTGATGTCAGAGACCTTTTGATTTAAGGACAGCTAACTCCTCCTCCACCTCTGGGTATAGATCATGACACCTCTAAGCTGGCCATAGAATCCCATTCTCTTTTGTATGATATTTTTGCAGACTTCTGTGTAGCAAAGTATGACCATATGCCTTAGTTCTGGACTATGAAATAAGGGCAAATCTTATGGGAGGTTTCCATGAAAGATTATCTTGCTAGGTAAAAAGACAAAGATTCACAAGACAAAAGCCTTGTTCTCTATTCACTTCAGCTTGGGAAGCTGTGGAGACCTGTTATTTGGAACAGCTGCAATCATTTTGTGACCATGAGGAAAAGGTCAAGAGGTTCATGGAGTCATTGATCCAGTGCTATGACATCACTGAGTACTGAAATAACCCTGTAACAGCTCCACCAGTCTCCTTGTTATAGAAGATCATAAGATGCCTTTGCTGTTTTAGCCATAATTAGTGAGAAATCTTGTATTTGCAGATTAGAATATCCTTTCTAATAAGGGATTCATATTACATATATTGACCTTTAACTTGTTTTTTCTCTTAATGTATCATAGACATGATTGTCAGTTAGTACATTCAGATTTACCTTTCTCTTTAATACTCACACAGATTTCCATCATGGGTGTACCACCCATTATTTATCCTCCTTCCTATTTTTAGACATCCAGATTGTTACCATAGCATTATTACAAAAATGTTGCAATAAGTTGTTTGGACATCTTTGTGTAAGTACTCAGGCATATTAATAGGAAAGACCCATCCTTAAAAATGAAATCGCTGAGTCAAAGGGTCTGCACATTTAAATTCGGATAGACATTGCCTAACGGGCTTCCAGAAATGTCATTACAATTCAGATTTCCACAAATTATATACTAGAGAACCTATTTTCCCCGCATAAATGACTGCGTAGCAAGTTACCAAGTTTTTTTAACATTTGTGCCAATTTTTTTGACAACGGAATTGTATTTCATTGTGTAAATATGTATTTAAAATAATTAAGTTCAAGCATGTCTTTATATTTTTTTGCTATTCATTTGCACGTGTAAATTGCCTATTCTTAACTTTTGCCCTCCTCCCTGCTGGGCTGTCCTTAGCATTGCATCATTTCCCATCATGATTATTGTTCAACTTATTTTAAAGGTTGTCTGGGCAAAACTGAATCAGGATGATGACTCTTCTCTAAATAGGTTCAAAACATGTGGTTGGGTTAATCTGACCTGGGTCCTTACCAATGTTAATTACACATGCTGTAAATACTGTCTTCTTTTAACTTTGCTTGTGGAGGATTTTACCATACAGAAGTTTTACAAATTTATCTATAAACAACATCTTTCTGTCATGCTTCTCGGCTTAGTGGTATTCTTTGAAAAACGTCCTCTATCATAAGATTTTAATAATATTTTCCTATCTTTTGTCTTCTCCAGTTATTTTGTATGTTTTGATCTCTTATTTAACCTTTAACAAATGTCTAATGAATGCTTAATATGTGCCAGGCACGGTGAAACAGTGATGAATAATACAAAAACTCTCCGCTGTCTGGAGCTTTCCTTTCACTGAGCAGACAGACAACAAGCCCTTAAACAAATGCACGGCATATCAGCCAGTGACAAATTCCATGCAAGAAGCAAAACAGGGCAATGGGGAAAATGTGTGGGCACCTTAGCTAGGAAGCACAGAGAACGCCTCTCAGAGGAAGTGATGTTGAAGAGACCTGAGTCATGGGAAGAGTCTGATTGATGATGATGTCATGCAAGGGGGGCCCAGACAGAGGTGACACTGCTCTGGTCTTGAAGGAGAAGTGAATTACACAGGTTCAAGAGGCAGAAAGAAGCCGCAGTGCCCGAAGAGCAGAGAATGAAGGACAGGTCAATGACAAGACCAGAGAAGCTGGCTATTAGCCGCTTTAGTTTAGATTCTATTGTAATTTTACTGGGAAATTTTAAGCACGGTAGTAATGTGAAGTAAGTCATTTAAAAATATATGTATCAGGGACTTCCACCTCCAAGTGTGAAATAAGGGTTTAATTATTTTTTAATCAAATTTTCCAAATATGTTTGTTGAATAATGCATGCTTTCTTCACTTATTTATACATGTGAATATATATGCATATATAAAATGCATCTATTTCTGGACTTTTATTTGATTTAACTGATTTAATTATTGGTTATTGTTTAGTATTGCACCTCTAATTACTGCAGCTTCATAGCAAATTTCAGCCATTGGAAGGTAACATTTTCAATTTTTCTCTTTTTTCAAAGTATGGCAATTCTTACGCCTTTGCTCCACCTAATGAATCATATTGACTAACATTAATTTAGCACTAACTGTATGCTAGGCAAATAGTTTATACGTATTAAGCCAATTTAACATTCCCAACAATACTAGAAAGTAGATATCATTATTCTTCCCACTTTACTGATGAGGAAACAGAAGCACAGAAAGTTTAATAACTTGCCTAAAGACACACAAATATTCCATCATGGAAAATAGATTTGAACCTGGGTGATCTGTTAAGCACTACTCTATAGGGACTCAGATGAATTTTTATCAGTCTGTCAAGTTACCTGCACAAGCCCCATTGTTTATTTAAATGGAAAGTTATTTTATATGGATTTTCTTTCACATTTTAAGTAAGATTTTATGTTTTTCGTTATAGTGGTCTCCAGGAACAGCCCTCATGCTGGCAGGCAGACTTGAAATCTATTTCAGCGGAGAGCTGGGAAGCCTGGACAAGCATCTCTCATTGACCCGTTTCTTTGTGACCACTCAGGAATGGGAGTGGCTGCCTTCCTCCTCCTCTTCCTCTCCCACCTTGTCCTCCTCCTTGTCCTCTTTCTTCTCTTCCCCTCCTCCTCCTTCTGGGTTTTACCTTTAATATCCAAACTTAGTTTTATTGTTTATTGTTACACAGTTGCCTTCCTTTTTAATTTTTTACTTTGTAATAATTTTAGACTTGCAGAAGAATTGCAAAATAGCACAAAAAGCTCCCATATACCTTTCGCCTGGCTTCCTCTAACATTAATATCTTATGTCATCATACTATAATTATGAAAACTTAGAAACTAACGTTGATACAATACTATTAACTAAACTGAAAACTTTAACCAGATTTGTCAAGTTTTTCCACTAATGTCCATTTTGGCTCAGAGTCCATTTAGGATTCCATGTTGCATTTAGTTGTTTTGTCACCTTGGTCTCCAATGTGTGACAGTTCCTCAGTCCCTCCTTGTCTTACATGACCTTGACACTTTTGAAGAGTATTGGTCATTTAATATGTAAACAATCCCCAATCGGGCTTGCCTGGTGTTTTCTCACGATTAGATGGAAGGCATGCACTTGCTTGGTGACGTTTGCAAGACTACAGCAGAAGTGACATGTCCTCATTGTACCATATCAAGAAGTACATGATGTTGATGTGTCTTATCACTTGGTGCCTGCTGGGTTTCTCCACTGTGAAGTTACTATTTCCCCCTTTATAATTAATGAATATCTTGGGCCAGATACTTGAGATCATGCAAAATATCCTGTTTCTCCTGAAAAATTTGCTTAGTAATTTTGGCATCCATTGGCGGACCTTGCTTGCAACAGTTGTTGTAGCCTCAGTGTGTTTGCAGCTGGGTTGTTTTGCACCAATTTCTTTGCCTGGTATGCAGGGAATCACAAAAATAGTCTCTATCAAGATGAGGATACTATTATCTGCTAATTAAATGGAATGCTAGGTATTATTCTGTGAATTCCTTTGTCTATTTTGATTTAGCTTGAAACTGCTTTTTCATTTCTGAGAGTTGACCCTCAACTCTCAGAGTTAAAATAGGAACTTGCACATCTTGGACCCCATATGAGGGCTTATAAAACAGTCAAATAAAGAAAAGGAGAAAATAAACTCCGCTGGGGATAACAGTGATTCCTCCAAACATTATGAAAACATTTCAAGCATATAATATAGTTGAAAGAATTTTACAATGGACACCTACATGCTCACCACTTCTTTTCATTCTAAGACATCCCTCTCTTCCATCAATTCAATTTATTTTCTGATGCATTTTAAAATAAATTGCAAATATCTGCGCATTACCCCTAAATGCTCTAGCATTCATATTAGTGACTAGAGTTCAATAGTTGTTTATGTATTTTTATTTTTATGTACATTTAAATACACAAATATCAAGTGTGCATTTGTTGAATTTTGACCAATGCATGCACCTGTATAACTCATACCCTTGTTAATACATTGCCATCACTCCAGAAGGTTCCTCATGTCCCTTCTCAGTCAATTTCCTCTCCCACCTCCACAGGCAACCACCATTCTGATTTCTTTTCCACAAAGCAGAAAATTTGCCTGTTAGAACATTGTATAAATGTAATCGCAGAGCATGTATTTTCAGAATAAGGCTTTGTCATTCAATGTTTTAAAGATGCGTCCACATTGCTGGTTCCTTTCTATTTCTGAGTAGTATTCCATTGTATGAATATATCACGTTAGTTTGTTCATATACCTGAGCTATTTCTAGGTTTTGCTATTATGACTATAGCTACTGTCAACTTTCTTGTAAAAGTATTTTTTTGGGCATATGTTTTCATTATCTGGGGTAAATTCAAGGATTGGAATTGCTAGGTCATAGACTAGGTATATATTTGGTTTTATATGAAGCTGCCAGATATTTTTCCAAAGTAGTAGTCCAATTTTACAAAATTCACCAACAATGTATGTACGAGAGTTCCAGTTATCCATTTGTTAAAGTTTCATCACTCTGGTGGATGTGTAGTGGCATTTCCATTATGGGTTTAATTTGTATTTCCTTGGGGACTAATAACGTTGAGCACTGTCTCATGTATTTAATATCTATGTCTATATCTTCATTTCTGAAGTGTATGTTCAATATTTTGCCCACTGTTATTGAGTTTCTTTTCATTATTGAGTTTGCAAGGGCTCTTTATATATTTTGGATTCCATTATTTTGTTAGATGTGTTTTACAAGTATATCCTCCCAGACTATTGCTTGCCTACTTATTTTCTTAACAATGTTTTTTGGTGATTAGAGGCAACAATAATTTGAATACAATATTGGTTATCACAATTACTAACATGTTAGTGGAGAAAGTGTGAACATTGGAGTTATAAACTCTTATATAGGATAAGGTAAAAAAATTCAGTAAATAGTCAAATAAGTAAAAGATAATGAATATAAATGAAGTCATAACCTTTTGACACAAAGGTAGTTTTTCTGCTTTTTGGGGCAAGCAAGCATCAATCCTTTTTACCCCGAGTGATTATACGGAAAGATTCAATGATTTTGGTGTCAAATGCTATACTCCAAAAAAACAAAAAAAAAAGAAAGAAAAGAAAAGAAAGAAAAAAAAAGCAGGAATCTTTAGAAAGTAGATGATTTCTTATTTTAAGAAAGCATAACAAAAGATGACCATGAAGCATATTTTTGTTAAAAAGAATATAATCTAATATACTTGACATGAGAGTTCAAAAGATAAATAGGTCAGTCTGTCAAGAGAGTTGCAAATCACTAAGTAGTGGCAATTTCAGCATTCAAGCTGTTTACAGTTACTTGGAACCAGTTCTGTTCATCAAAGGTTATAGGTCTATGATGACAACCCAAAAGAAAAACTAACATACCCTATCCTAGAGAAATAGCATGTTCACTAAGGTGAGTCAATATACTGGTATGTGATTTCCTACCAGAAAGAGGGAGAAGCAAATAACTCAATCAGTAAAAAAGGTGTAATATTTTAATTTATTTAATTAATACAATATCATCCTCTAATTTCCTTGACTAATTCAAGTATTTGTCTAGTAATAGTGATGGATATTTGCTTTGTTTTCTGCCTGTCTTATAAAAAATGTACATTATGGAAATTAATATGGAGATACTTCAAAGAGCTAAAAGTAGAACTACCATTCGATCCAGGAATCCCATTACATCTACCCAAAGGAAATAAAGACATTCTATAAAAAAGACATCTTCACTCGAATGTTTATAGCTGCACAATTCACAACTGCAAAGATGCG
>CAUYRT010108419.1:0-39653 GCA_963574885.1 Lepilemur ruficaudatus
GGCTGATTTTTTTCTATATATTTTTAGTTGTCCAGCTAATTTCCTTCTATTTTTAGTAGAGACGGAGTCTTGCTCTTGTTCAGGCTAAGTCCTGAGCTCAAATGATCCACCGCCTCAGCCTCCCAGAGTGCTAGGATTACAGCCATGAGCCACCACGCCCAGCCGAGGTTTCCTTTTAATCTATATATTTATAATATCTATTTAATAATTTTAAAATGTATACATAGGGATAAGCCATAAAACTGCACCAACTGGATCCTAGATCCTCTTTCCTCAAGGGCAGCCCATTATTGTTCTTTACTTCATTGATTTACTTGTTTATAGGAGATTTGGGAGCCAAGAATCAGATCTCAATCAATAAGATCTCTCTCTTTTTTAAACGAGGTAGCAATTAAAAGTTCAGAATGCCAGGGAACAGATAGCAGTCAGAAGGATTTTCTGATGTCCCTTTGTTTTCTATTCAAGGTAATGTTAGGTGGTAACCAGTTCTTACCTACATTGGTTCCTTAACCCTCTGTTGGGAGGAGCAGCCTCTCCTTGAATTATTTTGTGGTTTGAGTAGAACGAGACTCCTCTTGTTCTAGAGAGGATGAGGATGGTCACAAAGAAATTTATTCTCAGCAAAGCTCTGTGGACACAGCCTGGTCCTTGTGATTCCCTTTGGAATGTGACCTGCCTCCCTCTCTCACACCTGAGATGATTGACTCAACTCTTTATTTCTCTTTTGGGACCTGGTTAGTAGGCTTCTCTACTGTCTAATAGAGGTATTACAGAATAACCAATGTGTAAGAATTCTCATAACAAAAAAAAAAAACAAATGATAAAAGCAATGGTCATAAAGCCCCTGCTTTATCCTCTTCCTGTGTAATAGCATAAATAAATTGCTCCATGGGATGCAACTGATCCTGTCCAGTTTGGCAGGATCATCTGTTCCCGGTTTAGGAAACTTTGTCCCATAACCAAGGAACCCTGGCCTGTAGCCGCAGGTCCCCATCTAGGACGTAAACATATTGCCACATCCAACACAGTGCCTGACATACGTAAGGGACAGGCAGGGAGAGGCCATATTGGTGGGTATTACCAGATCCAGATTAGAGATGGTGGTGGCTTGGAGAGGGTGCAGGGAAGATAGTGGAAAGGGAGGGATATTTTGGGGGTCAAGCAGCAGGATTTCCTGATGGAGTGAATGTGGGGGGAGGCGTGAATGAGCGTATGACTCCTAAAATTTTGGCTGGAGTTAAAACTATAGTTTTATAGCCCAGTTGTTTAAAGGATTAGATTAGACTCTGTTATCTCTAGTTTCTCAGCTCTCCCCACAGAATCTTGGCTTTCACTGTGCTACTGCTGCCATCGACTCTGTAATTGTTCCATATGATTTCACCAATGCCCACTATGTGCAAAATCTAAGTGACCAGGGTTCAGTTCCTGTCCTACTTTGATTAGGTAGCATAAGGATCACTGACAGTATCTTCTTCTTTAAAACAACAAGCCTTTTCTTCCCCAAATGCAACAGGAATATGGGCTTTTTAAGAAAACTTGGAAAAGATAGAAGAGCCCGAAGAATAAACATTTGAATTACCCATAACTCCCCTATGTAAAAACAGCTGCTGTATAGGCCGGGTATGTTGGCTCATGCCTGTAATCCCGGTGCTCTGGGAGGCAAAGCCGGGAGGATTACTTGAGGCCAGGAGTTTGAGACCTGGACAACACAGCAAGACCTCATCTGTATGGAAATTTTTTTAAAAAGTAGCCGGGTGTGGTGGCATGTGCCTGTAGTTCTAGCTACTCAGGGGGCTGAGGTGAGAGGATCACTTGAGCCCAAGAGTTTGAGATTGCAGTGAACTATGATGACACCACTGCACTCTAGCCTGGGTGACAGAGTGAGAACCTGTCTCTAAAAGACAAACAAACAAACCTAGTATATGTATTGCACTTATATGCACCCACATATATGTAGATGCTCGAATATTCTATTCAAAATGGAATCCTACTATATATTCTACCCTATATATGATAGGATAGTGTGATACTTTCCCATGTCAGTATGCTTGCAGGTCATGATTTTAGTAATTGCATAGGGTTCTGTCATATGAATGTGGCACATTTATGTAACTAATTCCCTGTATTAGATTTTTGTGATTTCAAATTTTTTGATATTATAGTTCTTACATAATATATCTTTGTGCAGTCTCTGATTATTTCTTTAGGAAAAATGTCTAGAAATATAACAATGTTAAAAGGACTTATGCATATTTTTTTAAAATGAAAATGCTTTTTTCTTCTAATTCTCAAAGTATCATAGACTGAATGGCAAAAAGTCCAAACAATTAAACAAACTACAGAGAATTGTAAGGGAAAATGTAGTAACCTCCCAGGCATAAATAAACATCATCTATGTTTTGGCACATAGTTTAGGTTTTCTTTGGAAAGGCATATCTTTAAGGGTTTTGAGACATATTGCCAAATACCCTTACAGAGTCATACCACCCTGTATTCCCATGAATAGCATATGAGTATCCAGTTCCTTAAATCCCTAGTACTGGATTATTCCACTGTTAAATTGCTAGACAAACGGTGCCATTTTAATTTGTACTCCTGTGATTATTAGTGAGTTTGAACATTTTAAAAGTAGGTTTCTCATGACTTTTCTATTTATGTCCTTTGATATTTTTGTTGTGTTCACTTCTCCCTTATTGGCATGTAAATGACCTGTTTTCTTTTCTTTTCTTTTTTTTTTTTTGAGACAGAGTCTTACTTTGTTGCCCGGGTAGAGTGCTGTGGTGTTAGCCTAGCTCACAGCAACCTCAAACTCCTGGGCTGAAGCGATCCTCCTGCCTCAGCCTCCTGAGTAGCTGGGACTACAGGCATGCGCCACTATGCCCAGCTAATTTTTTCTATATATATTTAGTTGGCCAATTAATTTCTTTCTATTATTAGTAGAGACGGGGGTCTCGCTCTTGCTCAGGCTGGTTTTGAATTCCTGACCTTGAGCAATCCGCCCCTCCTCGGCCTCCCAGAGTGCTAGGATTACAGGCGTGAGCCACCGCGCCCGGCCTTAAATGGCCTTTTTTCTAAGTAAGAAAATTAATCCTTAGTTCTATCTGTAAAGAATACCTCTTTTCAGATTATGATTTTTCTTTTAATTTTACCTATGATTTGAAACTTCTGTATAGTAAAACCTGTGAGACTTTGTTTTGTGGTTTCTGATTTGGAGCATAGGCTTAGAAAAGTCTTCCCTACTTCAACATTATATAAATATCATATGCATTTCTTTACATTTTCTGATTTTTTGGAATATTTAATCACAGAGTTTATTTTAGAAAGCTGCATGATATAAGAATCTGTTGGTTTTTTTTTTCCCAAAGAGTAAGCCAATTATGCTGGTATCGTTTTTTAGAATAATCATCCTTATACCATCTGTACTCAAAAATACATATTTGGGTCATTCTTAGGGTTTTCTCATTGGTGTCATTGTTTTTTTGTTTTTTTTTTTTTTAAAGAGACATGGTCTCACTCTGTCATCCAAGCTTGTGTGCAGTGATATGGTCATAGCTCACTGTAACCTCAAAGTCCTGGGCTCAAGCGATCCTCCCGCCACAGCCTTCTGAGCAGCTGGAGCTTCAGGTGTGCACTGCCATACCCAATAAGAATTTATGTCTTTAAGATGTGGACTCTTAATGGGAGCATGTTGTATCTCTTCATTTATATAACTGTTTTATATCCTTCAATCTTGTAATTCCCTTTATATAAATTCTTTATCTTTCATTTTAATTTTATTTTTAAGTATTTTCCACCCAATTTTTCTTCAGATTTTCATACAGTTTTCCCAGTTCCTTACTGCCTTGGTTGTGTTTTTGGCCAGCCCCCTCATCCTCTAGCCTCCATCAATGTCAGGGTTTCTCAAGGTCTTGTCCTTGGGCCTCTTCTCACATCATGCCTGATTTGTGAATGATCCTTCCTGCGGCCTGGCCCAGGGAAACTGCCCTCTGGCTGTGCGTGCCTCACGCCACTGTGCCATACACAGGCCATTCTCTCTGCCTGTCACACACTTCGCCCCTTTGCACCTGTTGGTCTGTTGTACACACAATAAATTAGATAAATGAAAACTCTTACAGAGCATAGCTTTTTAGAGGTTTACAGAGATTTACACTTGCTTATTATCACCCATCTGTGTAACCCTGTCACCCTGGTCTTCGTTACTTTCTAGGGACTTAGAGGAAACAACTGAGTGGGGCTATGGATAAACAGAGCCAAGCCACGTGGTATGGTGGGAAAAGAGCACACATAGCATTTAGAATCTGATCCAGGTTCACATTCTGGCTTTGCCACTTACCAGACATGTGACCCTGGGCAGGTTAACTGATGCCATAAGGTTCCTTTTCCTGTCTGGAAATGGAGTTGTGATGATATTTTATGCAACAGGGTTGTGGTGGGAATTATATCAAGAGAATGCATTTAAACTCTTAGCACAGTCCCTAGCATAAATGAGAGCCACAGCTGTAGAAAAGCCGCAAATCCTTGCCCTGCTCTTGGAAACTGTCCTGTTTGACAGGGCGATGACTTTCCCAGGGACATTGGGAAGGGTTTCTTGAAAAGAGACCCGCAGAGAGGTTCAGCGGGGGCATGCCAGGCGACAGGGAGTGAATGTGGGTTTTCTCTGTCATTGTTTAGAAAGGGAAGTAGCTTGTGTCTCCTACAGTGAAGCCTGTTTTGTCTGTTCCCTTTATTTCAGGTTCCAGTGGGATGGGAGCTTATCATGGAAAACATAGTTTTGATACTTTTTCTCATCAGCGTCCCTGTTTATTAAAAAGTTTAAAGAGAGAAGGTGCTAACAAACTCAGATATCCTCCCAATAGCCAGTCAAAGGTAGATTGGGGAAAATTCTTCCTGTTGAAACGGTTCAACAAAGGAAAACTTGGTCTCCTGTTGCTCACTTTCCTGGGTATTGTAGCAGCTGTGCTTGTCAAGGTAAGTCTTCATGCCTCGTGAAGTGCCAGTGTTTCTGGTCCTGCCCCAGTGGCTGCCAGATGCATATTCTAGTGAGACTACTGTATGTTAACTTCTACAGTCTAACTTTTAGGGTTGGCAAACTGCAGCGTGCAGGCCAGCTCCTACCTGTTTTTGTGAATAATGTTATTGGAATGCAACCACACCCACTTGTTTAGTTATCATCCACAGCTGCTTTCATGCTGTGGCGACAGAGTTGAGTAGTTGCAACAGAAGCTGAATGGCCCTCAGAGCTTCTAAATTATTACAGAAAAAGTTTGCTGACATCTGGTCTAAGAGTTTAGAACACTGTAGAACTTGCTTGCAGAATTCAGAGCTGTCTAACCCTCTGATCTGTTTGGAGGTGTTCTTTCCTTTTCAGTTCAGTTTCCTTTGCTATGGGAGATGGAGGAGGGAACTCTGTGGTGGACAGTAGTGGTGGTGGAACAACTTTGGTGAGGGATATTTTACTGGGCTTGATTATTTTTCCTCCAAAGTTGACTATCAGATCAAGTCTATCTTTGGTGATTAATTATTACAAAGATGGGCTTTCAAAGAGACCCTCATGATAACTGCCTTCTCAAGGCAGTTTGTGTATCTTTGGGGTGAAGGAGGAAATCCGCAATAATGAAAGTTAAGATGAAATGGGGAAGGGCGATTGTGGAGCCGTCAGCCAGCCAATGGAGGAGATACACTGAAAATATTGACAACATCAGTGAAGAATGGATTTGGAAGAGAGGCATTTAATGGAAATCCCTGTGTTTATATCTACATTTTGTTTAAAATTTGAAAGAGGGTTGGCTTGTCTTAGAGTATCACAGCTTTGGTGGAATTGGAGATACCAGTTGCATTTGAAATCATTTGGGTTTTCTCAGAAATACCAAGCTGTGCTGAGGAAAAAGGCCCTGTTGATTTTTCTGGTAGTTCACAGACTGCGTTGGTCCAGTAAGCAGTGATGAACAGCAGATTTCAAAACCCAGCTCTGTTTGTTAAGAGTGAGGTAGGAACTCCTTGTTTTCTTTCTTTATGTAAGGTGGGCCAAGTTGGGATATGTTTTCTTTTTTTTTTTTTTCCTTACAGTTGGAGGCTTAGGGATTATTGAAAAAAGAATGTTTTACTTGTCTCTAGACATTTTGGACCTTGGCACAGAGTATCAGAATGTTAAAACTGAACTTATCCACAGTTTTTAAAGAGTGAGGGTAAGGCCGGGCATTGTGGCTCATGCCTGTAATCAACCCTAGCACTGTGGGAGGCTGAGGCGGGAGGATGGCTTGAGGTCAGGAGTTTGAGACAAGAGTGAGGGTGAGTCTCTAGGGATATAAAAGAAATGTGCAGAGTTAATGGCTTAACTAGGTCTCGGTGAAGCAAACATTATTTCTAGAAAAAGAGCATCTACATGTGAGTCTCATTCCTCTTCCCCATCCACTCAGCTCTCCTGGATGAAGTGCCAGCTGACTAATTCAGACTTAGAGTCACCATTTAGACACTGAACTCTTTTTCTCATATTTGAGAATAATCTTCTAAAAATCTGAGTTGTTTTGACTTTTTCAAAAAAAATCTTGACTTTGGAATTCATGGTAGCAAATGTTGTGAATCAAGGCATAGTGTACAATTTAGGGGCTTTCTGCTTTTACTTCTTCATCTTACTGAGGCTGGAGATATAGTTGGAGGCTTGTTTGGGTCTCTGGTTATTATCTGCCTTTCTTGCTCTTTTCCCAAGATGTTGGTCCCCAGCCTGATAGACATCTTCCTGGTTAGGATGGAATTTCTCAGACTCATGGAAAATGTGGAGGACAAGGCTGAGTCTGCACTCTCCAGGCTTGCCATATCCTCAAGAAGGCTCCCCCAGGTGCAGTGCACTATACAAACAGGTTTGAGTTCCCAAAACAGTTTGGCAGGCAGATCTTTTTCTGGTAGTGTCTAGAGAAGCAGCAATATATATTATAAAAACCTTCAGCTGGGAACAAGAAAATGTGTCTTTGATTCCTGGTTCCAGTGTTAACTTAATTATGACTTTGGGTGAGGCCTTTTTGAGTGAGCCCTTACTTGGACCTCAGCTTGCTTGTCTACAGACTAGGGAAGAAGGCATCATCCATTATTTCCCAGGCCACTTTCAACTCTCCCTCTCAATTCTGATTACTGTTAGTTGTTAACATTTGTTTGGATTCAGTCTGGACTAGGTAGAGATTTGGATTTTTGCTTCTTTGCTCCTTCTTGGCTCTTCTCTCTGAGCTTTTGATCCTCTTTTTTTTTTTTTTATCAAGTCACTTTTTATTTTAAATAAATGACTTTAAATCTGTATTGTATACTTACTTGAGGAGTCTTTATTTATTGTAATCACAAATATTTTTCTGAAATGGCTTTTTTGCACTGAATAGTTTACTTGTTTTGTTATAAACTTGGATTTGGTTTTATTAATTACCCTACTAGAATTAGAATGGTTTTGGACCATAAGTACTATATACAAAGTAAAGTTTCAATAAAGCTTAGCAGCTACAGAAAGCATCATGGGGAAGTGGGTATGGATTTGAAAAGATTAAAGTTGATAAATGTCATTAGGCCTTTGACAATTGAACATGACATTTGAACCTTGCAGTTGCAGCAGCCCTCCTCAGCTTCAATAGGATGCATTAAATTCAGTACTAATTTTGAATTTTAGAAACAAAATTGTTTATCAGTTTTCAAATTTCATGTAGAGACTTTAGCTTCCTACTTACAATGCTAGGATAATAAATGAATATTTTCAACTCCTGTCTCCACTGGGATATTATCTCATTGATATTGGACAGAATACAGCCTCTATCACCACCTGTCTCCTTGTTTTTTGAGAAAGAGCATAATCCTTTATCTTCAGCCCAAACCACACTTAACACTTCTTAGGGATACGTAGGCCTTTTGGTAAAAGGCATGGGTATTTGTTGGAGTCCCAGTAATGAGCTTGTGTTGCAAGACTGATTGTGGGTGGGTTTTTAAACCAGCAGAGTAAACTGGATTCCTTTTTCCTCTCTCCAGGCTGGATACTACTGAAGAATGATCCTGTTCAACCTCCTAGTTGCCTCTACTGAATTATTCCTCTTTTAAATGGTTAATGAACCAATAATTTTTAAATCCTATGAAAAATAGTAAGAAAATATGCAAATGTACTGTGATCAAACCTAAAAGTCATTGCCACTCACCATTAATAAAACTTGCCATCTCGTCCAAATCCCAGCATTTCCCAATAGTGAGGATTTTCAGAGAACCTATCCTAGACTGTGCTGACTCAAATCTTAGAGCTTTGGGCTAGGGAAGGAGAATGTGTTAGGCTAAATCCAGACTTCTTGGGGATGTAAGGGTATCTCAGACCTGCTCAGTGACTCCTTCTATCCAGTTCATGGGACTTTCCACCCCCTCCTCTACCCGGTTCCCACCATCATTGTGTGAAGCTTTCAACAACTCAACACTTCCTAGGGCTACTAGCAGTCCTCTGTAGTCTAGAGAAGTGAGGTTAGATCTTCCCGGCTCCCTGTTAGGTTTGAGGCACTAAAACTGAGCTGTAATAGGGTGGGGGTTGTTCCTCCTCCATATGAATATGGAGGAGGAGCAGCCCCCTCAAATTTTATCCAACTATGAATCGATTTTTTGCCTATTTTTTTCTTCTGTTAAAGACAGAGTCTCACTCTGTTGCCCAAGGTGGAGTGCAGTGGCACCATCACAGCTCACTGTAACCCTGAACTCCTGGGCTCAAGCGATTCTCCTGCCTCAGCCTCCCGAGTAGCTGGGGCTACAGGTGTATACCACCATGTCTGGTTAATTTTTTTTTCTTTTAAATTTTTTGTGGAAATGGGGTCTCAAAGTCCTGGCCTGAAGTAATCCTCCTGCCTAGGACTCCCAAAATGCTGAGCATGAGCCACCATACCTGGCTCAACATGGAGTGACTAATATCACTCAAAGCATCTTGTAAATGCTAGGGCTCCCTGGAAGATCATTTGCTAATTTCACTCTTCTGGTGTTGAAGTTAACAGAATTCCTCATCTTATAAAACCTAAGTAGCATTTAAAAAATACTGTAATCAAAATACTTACCCTCTTTTAGGACCCTAAAGTTGCAAGTTAGTGGATCTCCAAGGACAAATCTTTTAAGTTTCTTACTTCTGTAGCACAATGCAAGTAAATTTCACTTTTTTAAACTTCAGAGAGATCCCTTTCTGAATAAATTTAACTGAAATAACTAAAGAGGGAGGGGGGAACCATTTCTCTCACCGAAAAAGAGGCCTTGGATATTAAGACTTTGGACCTTGAGAGACTCATTGGGCAGATAGATGATGGATTGTTCGGAGATTAACTCTGTAAGCCATTGCAATTGACCATACTGAAGGAGATGAAGGATGGTAAGAAGATTTCCTGAGCAAGTGAGAAATTATTCTCATCACTGCCTTATATGGCCAAGACCTAAGGTACTTTGGCCAAGTGGGAAAGTGCTAAAGAAGAGGCCTGTGTAGAATGCAGCGTTACCTGCCTACCAGACAGGGCAGTGCTCCACTGTGGCTGTGCCTCAGAGCTCCCAGCTGCAGGGACTCCACTTCCTTCCTCTTAGATTTGAAAAGAGACTCAGCCCATTCAGTGACAGAATGTAATTCACTTTATAGACTGTATAATTTGTTGAATAAATTGTTTCATTAAGGCTGTCATACTAAGGTAAGGAAAGTATGTCTTTATCACTGTATGAGGTGTCAAAAATTAATGACTAGCTTCAGAAAAAGTTGCTTAAACTGTGGCTCTATCAGAATAATCATAAAATATCTTAGACAAAATTTCAATATGGAATTTTCATTTAGTATATTGTACATTATGTTTCTAAACTAAATGGCTTGTCTACTAATACATTCTACTTTGAAATAAAGACATGTTTCGTAAAACTGGAATGAATTTTAATAACATTCTTAGTGTTATTCAGACATGCCCTATTGGAGACAATCCTTTGATCATAAATTTTATCCAACTATGAATCCATTTTTGCCTTTTTTTTTCCTTCTGTTAAAGACAGAGTCTCACTCTGTTGCCCAGGCTGGAGTGCAGTGGAACCATCACAGCTCACTATAACCCTGAACTTCTGGGCTCAAGCGATCCTTCTGCCTCAGCTTCCTGAGTATCTGGGACTACAGGTGTGTACCACCATGTCTGGTTAATTGTTTTCTTTTTAATTTTCTTTGGAAATGAGATTTCAAACTCCTGGCCTCAAGCAATCCTCCCACCTTGGCCTCCCAAGATGCTAAGCATGAGCCGCTGCACCTGGCCCTTCTTTGCCTTTTTCTATCAAAGGTGTTATTTGTCAACTTTGTCATACTTTCTCATTTTAAATTCTTAGCTGAGATGATTTTCTCACATTATGTTCTGTCGTGTGTGTATTATTAGCTATAGGAAATGGGATTTTTTTTCCAATAGCATTCTCCTACCCTCAGTTGCTGATCTATTTTTTTGTTTTGTTTTGTTTTTTTGAGGTAGAGTCCCAATCTGTTGCCCTGAGTAGAGTGCCATGGCATCAGTCTAGCTCACAACCTCAAACTCCTGGGCTTAAGTGATCCTCCTTTCTCAGCCTCTTGAGTAGCTGGGACTACAGGCATGCACCACCACACCTGGCTCATTTTTCTATTTTTAGTAGAGACGGGGTCTTGCTCTTGCTCAGGGTGGTCTTGAACTCCTGACCTCAAGTGATTCTCCAGCCCTGGCCTCCCCAGAGTGCTAGGATTACAGGCATGAGCCACGCACCTGGCCCCCAGTTGCTCATCTAAAACAAATTTTTCTCTTAGGCCACAAAATAAGTCTCAATAAATTTTAAAAAAATCAAAATCATTTCAAGTATCTTCTCAGACCGCAATGGAATAAAACTAAAAATCAATTCCAAGAGGAATTCTTGAAACTATACAAATACATGGACATTAAACATCCTGCTCCTGAACAATCTTTAGGTCAATGATGAAGTTAAAATGGAAATAAAAAAATTGTGTGAAACAAAAAGGGAGACACAACATACCAAAACTTCTGGGATATAGCAAAAGCAGTGCTGAGAGGGAAGTTTATAGTGTTAAATGCCTATATTGAGAAAATAGATTGCAAATTAACATAGCACCTCAAGGGACTAGAAAAACAAAAACAAACCCAAAGCTAGTCGTACTATATATGTCTGTGTGTGTGTGTGTGTGTGTGTATACATATATATATCAGAGCAGAACTAAATGAAATTGAGACCAAAAAAATTGCGAAAGATCAACAAAACGAAGAGTTGGTTCTTTGAAAAGATAAAATCAATAAGATTGCTAGCTAGACTAACCAAGAAGAGAGATGATTCAAATAACCAGTAATGTAAAAGAAGACATTATAACATACCACAGAAATACGAAAGATCATCTGAGACTACTATAAACAACTCTGTGCTCACAAACTAGGAAACCTAGAAGTAATGGTTAAGTTCCTGGAAACATACAACCTCCCCAGATTGAACCAGGAAGAAGAAATAGAAATCTTGAACAGACTCATAACAAGTAATGGGTTGAATCAGTAACAAAAAATTGTACAAAAAAAGCCAAAGACAAGATAGCAGAATTCTACCAGGCATACAAGGAAAAACTAGTACTAATCCTGCTGAAACAGTTCTAAAAAAATCAAGGAGGAAAGAATTCTCCCAAACTCATTCTGTGAAGCCAGTATCACCCTGATAAAGCCAGGCAAGGACACAACAAAAAAAGAAAACTACATACCAATATCCCTGATAAGCATAGATGCAGAAATCCTCAATAAAATACTAGCAAATTGAATCCAACAGCACATCAGAAATCTAATACACTACAATCAAGTGGGTTTTATTCTAGGGATGCAAGGATGGTTTAATATATGCAAGTCAATAAATGGGATCCACTATATAAACAATTAAAAACAACCATATGATCATCTCAATAGATGCAGAAATTTAAATAAATTTCAGCATCTTTTCATGATAAAACCCTTAAAAAACTAGGCATAAGAGGAACACACCTCAAAATATTATAAAAACCATATATGACATACCCACAACCAAATCATACCCCCCTAAGAACTGGAATAAGACAAGGATGGCCGCTTTCACCACTCCTATTCAACATACTGCTGGAAGTCCTAGCCAGAACAGGCAAGGGAAAGAAAGAAAACACATCCAGACTGGAAAAGAGGAATTCAAATTATCTGTCTTTGCTAACAATATGATTGTATACCTTGAAAACCATAAAGACTCTGCCAAAAGACTCCTGGATTTGATCAATGAATTCAGTAAAGTTTCAGGATACAAAGTAAATGTACACAAATCAGTAGCATTTCTGTACCCTAATAAGCTGAAAACAATCCAGAGACAATTCCGTTTTCAGTAGTTATTAGCACCATGCCCTAACCAACTGAGCTAACCAGCTGCCTCATTTTCAGTAGTTATTAATAAAAAAAAAAAAAAAAAATACCTAGGAATACATTTAAGCAAGGAGGTGAAAAAATCCCTGCAAAGAAAACTACAAAACACTGATGAAAAAGATTATAGATGACACACAAAAAAAATGGAAAAACATTCTATGTTCATGGATTGGAAGAATCAATATCATTAAAATTACCATACTGCCCAAAGCACTGTACAGATTCAATGCAATTCCTATCAAAATGTCATTTTTCACAGAATTAGAAAAAATCCTAAAATTCATATGGGATCAAAAAAGATCCCAAATAGTCAAAGCAATCCTAAGCAAAAGAACAAAGCTGGAGATATCACATTACCTGACTTCAAATTATAAGACTATAGTAACCAAAGCAGCGTGGTACTGTATAAAAATTGACAAGAGGTCAATGGAACAGAATGGAGAACCCATACATACCTATAGCCAACTGATAGATGGACGTAGATTAGAATAGTAGAGATTGGAGACTTGGAAGGATGAGAGGGTGGGAGGGGGTTGAGGGATGAACAGTTACTTTATGGGTACGATGTACAGTATTTGGGTGATGGTTACACTATAAGCCCAAATTTCACAACTATGCACTATACCCATGTAACGAAACTGCACTTGTACCACCTAAATATATAAAAATAAAAAATGAAAAAAAGTTACAAAGGCAAAAAAAGAAGTGTTTCTCTAAGCACATTCATACAATACTAGTCCCACAAGATTTTACACAAAAAATGGTCCTACCACCAATCCTGTGGTTTGCAAAGGCACATCACCGTATTAAAGGACTCAAGTATTGTAGAACCTTTGAAGTACTAGTGTGTGTGGTTTCCCAAATTTCCTTTTCCTTAATACCTGTTAACCAGTGAACACACTTGGACAAACAGTGGCATAGAATCTAGAATTGCTTCACTGATGACTTTGCTGTGCTCTGTACCTAATTGTTTTGTTTGAGTGATAGAAGCTCACTAAGGTATTTTTGTCACAGACAAGGATATGAACTTCTGCCTTCCTGTGAGGAAGGCCTGGAATGTCACTGTGGATACTGAAGACTATGGAACTGAATTTATAGCACGTTGACCTTTCAGAACAAGAGCGTACACTCTATGCAGACTTTTCTTCCTGTTGGCTTTGATTGATAAATGTGTTAATGTGTTTCCAGCTAGAAATGCTAAAGCTGTGTAGCTAGTGGCAGCTCTACACTATCCTCCAGTTCTGATGCCTGTGTGTGGCCTGATTGACCATTGAGCCCGAAGGTGTTCACCAATATCAGGCCTCAAAGCAAAGCATCCAAGAATTTGGATCAATGTTGAATTCTGTCCTGAGGCTATGTGGCAAAAGTCTGGGTTTGGTGCCCTTGTTTATATTGTATCACTACTGCAGGAAAAAGTGTGGTAAGAACAAATGTTTCTCAACGTCTGTGGTAAGGAAAATGATGGAATGAACTGGAGAAAAGGGGAAGAAGGGCATGTAGACAGCCGCCTGTCCTCGTCAGGCTCTCAACACCTGTATCTGCAGGGGGCACACGGGTGTTGGTTGCCTGGGCACAGCCCACTGGTTTCTCAGTGCATCACAGAGGCTTTATGAACAGGCTTGGGCAGCAGACTGTGCTCAGGAAATGTGTAATTTTTAACGTAACAGTGGTTTTTATGATTTTGTTTATTTGAAATCTCCCATTTGAAGCCTTTTACATTATTAATAATAGTGACAGTCTCAGGATTCTCACTCTTCTAGGTGGCTGATGTCTTCTATAGAACAATCCAAGCCAGAGGAAAAAAATCCAATTTGACCAGAACCATTGATCTGCTCTGTTCAGATCCCTCTGAATGTCACCATGAGGTACCAGCTGAAGTTCTTTTATTGAAGAGTGTTTCAAAGTGTCCTCCTATACTGGATCCTGTTGGTGCTTTTGTAGGGCAGACTGAAGGGGGGGTGTGTGTGCTGGGAGTGGCCACTTTCGGTCTTCTTTCTGATTTTCAGTTGCTTTGCTAGTGCCTGGTGGTCAGGCCCCTGATGAGAGTCCCACTGTCAGTGTGCCTAGAGCAGCCCCGCAGCAGATGACCAGCTGTTTTGCTCACAGTCTGCTTTCAGCAGGAGCTAAAAGGGTATGGGCCACCTCTGGAGTCCTGAAGAGGTACATGTGGCATCTAGGCTTTGAATACATCATCAAGTTAATGCCAGGGGAGCTGCCCACAGCCACTGCAGAAGCAAACAGGAGCAAACTCAGTAATCCAGGGGGCGGGGAGAAGAGCTTTGCCCTTGGAATCAGGAAGCTTCGCCTGGCTGCATTTGTTATACTGCACAAGAGATTATGCCAGTAAAATACCTGCCGTATCTACTTTACAGGCAAGATTAGAGAAGGAAATATGTGGGAAAGCATCTTAAGCTGAGAACTTGATGTACAGATGAAGCCTACTACTAGGATCAGGTGAGGAGTATTCCTATCTGAGCCTGTCCTGGTGAAGACATATGACACATTGAATATAACTTTTATGCATGACATCAAAAGTATTAAGCACTTAGTTGATCATGTCTTACTGTATTCTCTGGTGACAATTTAAGCTCCCAGAGTTTTTATCAGTTTGCTCACTATTACACTGATCAAGGGATAGCCTGGGATGAGATGAGGTCACGGAGACATAATTTGTGAGAATTTGGGGATATTTACACACACACACCTGGCACTCAGGATTAGCCCTAGGGCAAGAGGGTACCATTATTTCATTATGTGAAAGTTGGGCATAAACTAGAGGGTGCTTGTCTGCCTGATAGAGTGGAGAGAGTTAGATAGTGGAATTGCCCCCTAGAGCCCATGAGTCAAGCCAGGCTGACCTCCCTCGACTTACAGGTATAGGCCAAGAGGTAGCCTTCCATCCCAGGATGGAGTTCAGTGAGGGAGTACACAAGCTTTACAGTCTGATGAGTCGAAGCTCCGATCTTGTCTCTTGCCTTTATGAGTTGTGGGATGGAGGGGAAAGTACCTAAGTTCTTTCAGTCTTGCTTCCTCATCTGAGGGTGGAAAGATGGCTGGTTACCTCTCAAGGCCAAGGATGAAGAGTACTTGGTGCAGGGCCTGGTATTTGCATGCCTGTTGAACAATAGATGTTGTCTTCATAGCGCTTAGGACATCATTTTCATGATGATAGGAAGAAAAATAACTTGGACTTGCACAGTTTCCAATTGCATGGGACACAAGAGGGTTGCCAGGAGAAATGTCCCATTGACATTTATGTGTGCACCAAAGCAGACACAGCTGTGACAACGTTACCGGAAGATATGACCACTTTCCCAGGCCCAGGTCTGGGCTTTTTGCTCTCTACTTTCTGCTGCTGCTGCAGCTGCAGCCCCGGCCGCGTGTTTCTGAGCTGAAAGAAAAGAGCTCACCCAGGTCAGACTGCCAGCCCAGCACTTCACCATCACTGGCCTGGTTTTTTGTTTTTATAAATTATTGTTTTAAATCTATGTGCAGTTTCTTAAGTGTCAGGATGATTTTCTCTATGCACAAAGGCAGACCCATACCCTTATGGGGTTCAGGGTCTATGAGAGAACACCCCTTATGTGCTCTGCTTGGAGACTGAGTTGTGCCTTTACTATGTCTGAGGGAGCAGAGGCTGCCCTTCCCTGTTTAAAAAGAGGATGGTGGGCAGGGTCATTTTATTACCTCCTCCAAAGTCAAGGCACACTTTTGGGGGCTCATCTGGTTTAAGACTAATTTGAGCTCTTTGCTTTTGTTTGGTTTTCCACAGGTGGGATTATCTAAGGAAAGATTTTGGTTTTGTGTTTCTCTTTGGAACTGTAGAGTGTGCTGCTTATACTGGCCAATCCCCTCTATGACCCCCACCTGCCATACCATAGATCACTGCTGCCCAGTCCTGACGTACTCAGGGTATTTCTGGCTGCCTCGTTGGGCCAGGTGCAGGGTGTATCTCATGGTCAGGGGCTGCTGACCTACTGGTCTCCTCCCAGCTAGCTTCCAGTCCAACAGGGCAATAAGGCACAGGCCAGCATGTTCAGCCAGAGGCCTGTAGGAGACAAGTGACAATGGGAAGAGTGTCCAGTGACCATGCTAGGCCTCTCTCAACTTTTTCTCACACTACATACCCATGATCCTCATTCTGACCACAAAGGTCAGGACGACACCCAGTGGGAGACTGATGATGTAATATATGATGGCATTCACAATGGCACCAAAGGCCAGCTGCCCACTTCCTCTCAGGACTCCACGACAGACACAGGAGGGGAGGCAGAAAGAGGAAGAGGGTGGCAATGATGAGACCGAGAGCAGGTGTCATGTGCAACAGGCACTTTCCTATGCATTGCTTCCTTGAATTCTGACAGCATTCTCTCCCTTCATTCCCTGAGGAAGCTGTCACGGAGAGGTCAGATCACTTTGCCCATCATGTTACACAGAAGTAGCTGTGTTTTGAATACAACTCCAGAGCACCAGGCTTCACCTCCACACCGTTACTGCCTCACTAGAAAGTAAAAGGAGAATTTGTGATCAAACACCAGTTGGTCTGGGCGACTGGACTAACTTCACTTGGTAGAGATGTGGTGTATTGGTTTCCTGTGGCTGCTGTAGCAAATTATTACAAATTATTAGTGGCTTAAAATAACATAAATTTATTATTTTATTTAACTTCATTACTTCTGTAAAGAAAAATTTATTATTTTACATTTTTGGAGGTTAGAAGTTTAAAATGGGTCTCACTGCACCAAAATCAAGGGCTGGTGCCATCTGGAGGCCCTAGGGGAGAATCTGTTTTCTGCCTTTTCCAGCCTCTGGAATTCCTTCTGCATTCCTTGGCTCGTGGCCCTGCATCACTCCAGCCTCGCTTCCATCCTCACATCTCCTCTGACTCGGACCTTCCTGCCTCCCTCTTCTGAGGCCCCTCATGATAACATTGCGCCCATCTGGATAATCTCCCCATCGCAAGATCCTCACTGTGATCACATCTGTGAAGGCCCATTGCCGTGTATCACTCACAGATTCTGAGGATTACGGTGTGGATATCTTTGGGGGCCATTATTTTGCTCACCACACATGGCACGCGAAGGTGCTGGCTTACCCATGTGAGACAGGCAGCCCTCACCCACTGCCGTCTGATTATGTCTCATCTCACGAATGATGATTGCTCTGGAAAATTTACTGTTTGCTTTATTTGATTAATTTCATTCTCCCAACTTGATCCCAAATCTAATGAACTACAGGCACAGCTCATGCTCGGTCCGCACTGTTGACCAACAGATACTTGGTTATTTTTATTTTGTTCATGTGAGGGGACAGGGAGTATTTTGTGGTTTGCTTGTACACATTTGAGCAAAGAGGTAATGCACTGGGGATAGGAGATGTGTGCCTCTTGCATTTTGAAATATGGTGTGCACCTTTCTGGTTATTATGTATTATGGCACTGTAATCTTTTTTGGCTAAAAAAAGACTTCTCCCAAATCATAATGGATGTACTCTGGACCAGTATTGCTCAACTGTGGGTGATTTTTCCCCCAGGGGACATTTGGTAATTTCTGGAGATGGTTTCAGTTGTTACAGCTGGGGGATGCTACTGGCATCTAGTGAGTGAAGATGAAGACCAGGGATGCTGCTAAACATCCTGCCATGCACAGGGCAGTCCCCCTACAGCAAAGAATTATCTGGTCTAACATGCCAGTAGTGCTGAAGTTGAGATGCCCTGATTTAGAGCATTATGAATTAAAATGGCAATTGCAGTGGCAGGCTCACAGGAAAGGCCAGTGGCCCCACTAGCCTGAGGTTGTGGGCCCTGTGTTTAGGAGAAGCTGTGAACCAGTGTTCTTTCCCATTTCTTCTGCAGAGATGTCATTGCCCTAGTTAACAAGGCCTTGCTAATTTTTAGCATCTTTCATCTATTTGAGGCCATCTGTGGGTACAACTCTCCAGGACACAGTTCATGTCCATTTGTCCTCCCTGAGACCTTGTGAGGCTGTGAGGACTAACTTGTTAATACATGTGAGGGGCTGAGAGTAAGTACCCAAAGTATCTGCCAGTAGTAGTTGGATTATTATTCCAATGGCTTCACTCCTCTTTGCAGCTCCAGCAAGCCAAAAAATGAATGCAAATTAGCAAAGAACTGAAAAACTGTACCAGCATAAACTCACAAATCTTTTTCTTCCTGATTCCTCATGGGCCATGGGCACTGACGCCTGCCCCAGATTGGTCAGGAGCTCAACAGCAACCATATCCTGTTGCCAGCGCAGACGGGCATTTCTACAGGGGAATGGGTCAACCCAGAATGCAGAAGGACCTGAGTTTTCTGCTCCTTTGATTACTAAAGGACAGGTCCCACATAACGCAAATTTGAATTAGATTTTTAAAAAGTATGAGAAAACAACCACCAAAAACTCCAGACACTAAAGTCTCACTTAATAAGCAGAATTTGAACTCATAGGACTCCGACTCCGACTTTGCATCATGAGTTATGCGAATTCTTCAGGAACACACCCCTTGCATAACATCCCACAGCTCTGCAGAGGGATGTGCTTTTAATTAGCAACACAGAACACCTGCACTCCAGGCCTTTCCTTGCCTGGGGAAAAACACCTGTACAATAAGTACCAATTCATAAAAAGCCTATTGAAAGAATTTATATTTATGGAGAATTTTTCCAAAGGACTCTGTGCACTCTACCCAGTTCACTAAATATTCTAGGATTTGCTTTTGAATCAAGCTGGACATTCACAAAGCAACATGCTAGGGCCACATGTTCTTAGCCTCAGCAGAAATGCTTTTGCTAGGCTGTGTTCTGGCATCATATTCATAGCCTTTATCGAGGAATATAAACAGAACTATTTTAGGGAACCCATTATTTCTTTTCTCATAGGATATTATTAAGTATACTATTTATGAATCAAAACTGCCATAAACATTCACGTGTAGGTTTTTGTGTGGACATAGTTTTTAACTCATTTGAATAAATATCTGGGAGCATGACTGCTTGATAGTATGGTAAGACTAGGTCTCTGCTATGCATATACATAGCCTCTGGACCCCAATCTATGGAGGACCCCAGCTTGGATCAGTAAAGGGGTGACCCCTAATCAGTGCATCTCACCCCAGCCCTCTACATCCAGAAGCCTTGAGTCACAGGGCTTAAAGCTGCCTGCATTAGAGTTTGGATTAGACACTCTTCTGCAGTGCTGTAGGGAGGGCAACATATCGAATGATTTTTCTCCAGTGGTCCTCATAGTGGGCGCCCCAGACCAGCAGCATCAGCATCACCTGGTAACTTGTTAGAAATACAGATTCTCAAAACCCTGTCTCCTGCCCACTGAATCCAATCCTGCTGCATGAGGCCTAGCAGTCTGTATTTGACCAGCCCTCCCAGGGACTCCCACACAGGCTAAAGCTTGAGAACCACTGCTCTCCACAGAGAAGCTGATCTGAACCTGCCAGTCTCAGAAAGCAGAGCCGTGTTGTTAGAAAACACATGAGTGGTTCATTCTGAGGGTGGGATGGGCAGCTCCCGAGCTCATGGGGATGCAGGGAGAGCCAGGCTTGCAGAATGACCCTGCGCAGCTGGAGGGAGAGTGCTAGGCAGGATGGCCTCCAGAGAGTCGTACTTTTATCTAAGGTAAGTGGTAAAAGCCAGACTGTCTCCTGGAGAGTCCCAGAATCCCAGCAGCAGGGAACGGGAAAAGCCTGCTGCTCAGGGAGGGGCAGCTGTCAGCTCAGTAGCAGGGGCTGGTCTGGGTCAGATGGCAGGTACAACAGGTTTGGAAGGTAAACCTGGCAGCTCTGCCTCCTACGTGCCAGGCCTCCCTCTGGCCCAGGCCCTTGACTCACTCATGCTGATGTTCCCACGCCCCCCCAGGAGATGACTCCCACCCACCTGTGCAGAGCACGCCTGAGACGCCGATCGCTTGGCCTGCGCAGTATTTGCAGCTCCCAGAGCCATCCCCACTCGGACACAGACCATGATGCTAAGCCCCATGGGGTTCTAGGGTCACAGATGAGGAACTGTCAGGCGGCTATCCAGCCCCTGGGATGGGTGGGGTCCTGAGCCAGGGAGAGGCCAGGATGGGGTGGAGCCGTACTCCAGCCTGGGCCAGAAGGGAGGAGAGTGGAAGGCAGGATGGGAAGGCAGGCGGCGTGAGGAGGGAGGGCATCCGCGATTGCTGACGAGGCAGTGACGTCTGGGGCCGGGAGAAGGTGGCCCCCAGTGAGCCAACCAGCCCCACCGCCACCTGTCCTGACAGACATCACAGGCAGGCCTGGCCACTGAAATCAACATGTTCTCAAAATCAAATGAGTAAATAGATTTGAAGGAGGTGAATGTGGTCTTAAGTATACCAGAAACGCTCCCTATAAGAAGAAAATTTCAGTGGAAACCGTTTGTATAAGAATCACCTTTTAAATTCGTTTTGTAATACAGTTTTGTGGATCCTTTGCTTAAAGCTGGCGTCAAGGATGACACACCCCAGGAGGCTGGCAGGGACGTTGCTGAGCACAAGGAGGACAACGGCCAGTGCCTGGAGAGCAGGGGGCAGGGATCGTGGTGGAGAAGAGCCTGTAGCCCCTCTGGGGACCCTGTCAGCCAGCGCTGGCTGGCCCCGGTGTGCAGGAACATGGTCTGCTGTTGAATGGAATGTCCCATTCTCCAAAAATCCAAAAACTCATATTGTGATGTGAAATCTCACAATTTTAAAATAATGCTAATTAATTCCAAAAAATTCCAACGTGTGTGAGTGAAATATCCCCTTCAGTGGCCAGGCCATAGGTGCTCATGTGAGAGCCCTGGCGTAAGCCAAGCAGGCCCAGGACTGGTAGGCACAGGAGATACCGGAGGGTCCCTCAGGAGTCAGAGTCAGCCTCAGGGTGAAAGCCTGCCCCTCCTATGACACCTTCAGACTGTCAGGTGGGGGTGTAGGGAAGGCACCCTGTAGCCTCACCGTGTGGGTCACTGTGGGCACCTCGTAGATGACAGCCTGGGCAGAGCTCCACCACGCTGAGCAGGCCCCGGGGAGAGGCACTTGTGAGCCCAGGCACCACTGTCTGCCCAGCCAAGAAGGCATCCCAGATCCTGGGCTGAGAGGACACTGCTCTGTTCTGGGGGCAGTGGGGCAAGTGATATTGAAGGGCAGCCTGGCAACAACAACAAAAAGCTGTTCCTGCTTGGCCTTCAGCTGGCCAGGCAGATCCTGCCCAGTTCTCGTGGAGCACCCTGCAGGCTGCGCCTGTGTGGTCTGTCTTTCCAGATGAACTTGACACGTGACAAGTGGGCATGACGAGGGCGGGGGAAAGGCAGCGCGACCAGGGGTCAGGCAACCCGAGTTCAGGTCTCAGCCTGCTGCCCATTTTCTTATCTTTTATTTTTTTGAGACAGAGTCTCACTCTGTTGCCTGTGCCGGAGTGCAGTGGCGTCAGCCTAGCTCACAGCAACCTCAAACTCCTGGGTTCGAGCGATCCTTCAGCCTCAGCCTCCCGAGTAGCTGGGACTACAGGCATGCGCCACCATACCCGGTTAATTTTTTCTATATATTTTTAGTTGGCCAATTAATTTCTTTCTATTGTTTTTTAGTAGAGACAGTGTCTCGCTCTTGCTCAGGCTGGTTTTGAACTCCCAACCTTGAGTGATCCTCCTGCCTCGGCCTCCCAGAGTGCTAGGATTACAGGTGTGATTACACCTCCCCGGCCCTGCTGCCGATTTTCTGTGTGACTCTGGACAGTTTCTCTTGTTCTTGGGGCAGGGCTTTCTCATCTGCAAACGGGGGGCAGGGATTGGAGTAGACAAGGTGTCTCCAGGTGTCCAGCCCCAGCCTTCTGATTTTCAGGCGGCTTCGACTCTTCCCTGAGCGCTCTGATGGGCACACAAGAGGCACCAGGTGAGAGCCCATGCTTGCCGTGCCTGGGTCTCCGTGCGCCTGCACACCAGCCCATCCAGGCTCACTCGTCCAGTGACTCGGCCACCTCCCACAGGTGTCACTCAGTGCCTGGCGGGTGCTGCGATCCAGGCACGAAAGGCCAGGACTGGACGGTGGGGCTCTGCTGGGCACCTGGGGGCCTGGCCAGTGGGGGGCTGGTGAACTACCATCCTGGGGAGGGGGCTCTGGGCTGGGCAAGCCTCCCACACTCTACTGCCCACCCCACAGCCTTCAATGCACCCACAGGAAGGTCCTAGTCTCATCGGCTTGCCATTCCATGCATGTCAGGAGCATGTTGGGGATAGCCAGGGCACAGAAGGGGCCCCAGTCCTGCAGGCACTGGCTGGACCAGCCTGGAACAGAGGCCCCAAGCTGACAGCCTGCCCTCTGCCTGCTTCCCCCTGGCCCTTGAGAGCCTTTGGCTCTTCCCGATGGATCGGTCTCAGCAGGCCCCGGGCCCTGGCACCTGGTGCTGGGCACCAGGAATGCTGCCTGGAGCTGGTGTGGGGCGGGAAGAGGGGAGGATGCAGACGCTTGCCTGTGAGGAGCCTGGGCCCGGGGTTTTGGCCCCCGCTCCTCCCTCAGCACCGTGCGGCTTGGGCAACTACACCGCATTCTCCAGTCGTGAGCCCTTGTCTCTGCCCTGCCTCCCCCAGGGAGCTCAAGGATGCCAAAAAGGATTCGCCAAAGCAGATGGAGCGTCACACACTTGGAGAGGGCTCAGCCAGGCTCCTGAGGCCCCAAGTGGGGGTGGCAGAGCTGTTCCTGAAACACCTCGTCCTGTAGGGCTGGCTCCCAGGAGGCAGAAAAGCACCAACAGGCCCAGGCTCAAGTCCAGGCCCCAACATGTCCAGTGCTGTGGGAAAATTACTTAATCTCTGTCTGTCATAACCTCCTAATGCACGATGGGGTAGTGCGGTGAAGTTTAAACGAAGTCAGGAACGTTGCGCACGCTGCACGCTGCCGACCCCTGGTATTCTGGTGTCGTTTCTCCTTTTGCCGTCCTGAGATCAGGGGCCTGGCAGAAAGCTCCCTGGGCCAGGCTTTCTAATGGAGCCAGTGGCACCCGGTCCCCAGCAGCACTCTATATTGTGATACATTGGATGGGGGACCCTGGGCCTTTTGGGATAGGGGAACAGAGGAAGGAGGAGCCCCGGAGGGACAATGAGGCAGACTAAGACAGGGTCCTCTGCCTGCTGGACACCCTGTCCCGAGCTAAGGGCAACTCTGCCTGGCCTGCTCAGCCTCCCAGGGCAGGGTGGCCCTCTGCACCTGCCCACACCTCCAGGTGCAGCTTCTCAGCACAATGTAGAGAAAGAGGAAGACGGTCTGCACGAACTGGGAGATGGTGTTGGCGTGAGCTGAACCCCTGGGAAAGAAGGGAGGCCAGGGCTAGGACCAAAGCAACTTTGCCCTTGCGCTGCCCAGGGCCCTCTCCACCCTCTGGAGAAGGGCGCTCCCTGCTGACAGGCTGCCAGCGTGGGGCAGGCATGGCTCTGCCAGCACCCAGTCCTGGATTGGACTCATGCAGGGCCCACAGGTGCCTCTGGCTGTTGTGGCTCCACCCAGGCGGCTGTTACTACAGTGTCCTGGGGGCCACCTGCCAGTGCCCACTTCTCAGCCTCCCCTGGCAGGCTGGGGCAGGGGCAAGGTGTGGTTCTCCTCCCACTCAGTCGAGTCCCAAACTGAGCTGCTGTGGGGTGTTCTCAGCACCCAGGGGACTAGCAGGTCCCTCCAGTTCTCTATGACCCCCTCACTTGTGGATGGCACGGGCAGGGCAAGAATGGAGACTGACCTGCCCCAGTCGGGTGAGGAGCTAAGTGGGCAGCGATCCTGACCAGGCCCCTCCAGCCCACCAGCCCCAGGTCACCTGACCCCCAGGTTCAGCACAGAAACCAGGGCATAGTTACCCACACCATTGACACAGCCCACCACACCCCTGAGGACCTGGGACCAGGTGATATTCTAAAATACTGAAAGCTGGCCTTGCTAAAGTGTGGGTGGGAGTTGGGGAGGGTGGGCAAGCCCAGGCAGCACACAAGGATAGAATGGGGACTCCACCTGCTCCTCCAGCCATCCTCTTTCAGGGACAGGGTGTGGAAGAGGCTGGGACACACAGCCTCTTGCTGGCCCCTATGCCAGAGGTCAGGACCCAGCATGGCCAGTTCACAGATGGTGGAAAGAAGGGGAAAGACTGGGGGCACCCCTCCCACTGTGATAGCGCAGTGTGCTGGGGAGGGGGCCGCCCCTCTAGCTAACGACCTGTACCTGATTTCATAAATATTTTGCCAGCAGCCCATAAATAAAAACTGCCTGTATAAAAAGCAAACTAAAACAAATCAACAACAACAACCAGAAAAACACCAAATGAACATTAACAGATATTCTTTCCCAGGATATAGGTACCGTAGTTTGGGGCAATTCTTTCATCAAAGTATGTCTGGGACTCCCCAGGTGTGACTGAAGCCCACGCAGCCTCCTGGGCTATGCTCTAGCCCTGCCTAGAGGGAGTCCCCGTCGGGGCTCCTACTCTGCTGCAGGGGAGACAGCAGGCATGCTGGCTCTGGAGGAGCACGCTTCGACACACCTGCTCATGGGGCAGGGTGCCTGGCAGGCCTCTGGCTGCCAAGCTGGCCCACTACCAGTTGAGGAAGGTAACCCCGGGGCCTATTCACAGAAAGACCCACCGGAGCCCAAATCCACAGGGCATGGCCACCCCAGGGTCTGGCTCTAGCTTTGGAGACAAGAATTTGGAGGGGCCGGGCACAGTGGCTCATGCCTGTAATCCTAGCACTTTGGGAGGCCAAGGCGGGAGGATTGCTTGAGCCCAGGAGTTTGAGGTTGTTGTGAGCTAGGCTGACGCCACGGCACTCTAGCGTGGGCAACAGAGTGAGACCTTGTCTCAATGACAACAAAAAATGGATCTGGAGGGAGCAGCCTTGGACAAAGGGATGGCAGGAATGGAACTGTGCTGGCTGTGAGCAGCCCGTGCTGAGCAGGTTCAAGACCCCACGGCGGGGGGGCGGCGGCAGGCCCCTCCCTGGCTGGGAAGGGCAGTTGAGGGGAAAATGCTTAGTAGTGCATGTGTTGGGGGCACTGTCCCTCCCCTTTCTGTCCTCTGTGAAGGGGAACAGAGTGGGCATGGACTGAAGCCTGGCCCAGGGCCCGCACCTTCCCTGCCCCATCCTTCTCTCCACTTCTTTTCGATGTAGAATAGTGATTAAGAGTACAGAGCTGGAACTGGACTGCCTGGGTTCAAATCCTGGCTTTGCCTCCTCTGAGCTGCATAATGGTGGGCAAGTTACTTAACCTCTCTGAGCCTCAGTTTCTTCATCTGTAATGGGGATAATAGTGTATGTGTGTGTATACTTAATATATACTTAATATTTGACATATATTAATATACTATAAAGGTAATATTGCAAAGTGCTTGTAAAACAATATATGGTACATTTGAGTATGCCAAGTGTTAGCCAAGCGTTAGACGTTACTATTCAATAGTATTATTATTATCATTGTCAGTTACATTTTGCAACAGCATTTTATGGAAGGGCCTTGACTTATTTGATAAAGGAGACACCACAGTGATATCTTCATAGGAGGTTTCCCCCTGACCCTGCGCGGGTGGTCTTGGTTGAGAAACCCATCACCTGGCTTTGAGGAGCCAACGTGTGATTTGCAGGGAAGACTCGGAGGAGAAAGAGCAGCCCTTTCCACTGGTTCGATGCTACAGAAGAGATCCATAAGTGGCCAGGCCCCAGCAGAGTCGTGGCTCTAGCCTTGCAGAGAGGTGGGTGTGCCCGGGTACACCCTGGCAGGCCCGGGTACACAACTGGCAGGCCTGCACCTGCTGTAGGGGCACCCTGCCTTCACCCGGGCCCACTCCCTGCCCAGCTCCCTCACCAAGAACTCCGCCCCCTGCTGCCATGGAGGCTACGCTGTCAGAAGACGAGTTCAGCCTCCCAAGGCCATCTGCCACCCAGCACTGCCGGGCTGCAACAGGTATTACTAAGCTGCAAGTCAAATAGTGAAGCACTGGGTTCCAGATGAGACACACAGATCACTGGGTCAGGCTAGAATCCCAGAAACTGACCCAAATAGATATACTGTTTATTAATTTAGTATTTAACAAATTGATGGAGAAAGGAGGGAATATTCAATAAATGGTGTTAGAAAAATTGTGTTAGATGGATTAATGTCTTAAGTATAAAAATAGAGACTCTAAAAGGGTTCAAAGAAAATACAGGCAAATGTTTATATAACCTTGAAATGTGTTAAGTCTTCCTAAGCTCATCAAAGACAGATATCACAAGGGATGAAATTTGCATATATGTTAAAAAATTTTTAAGTCAAAAATATCAACAGGGGGAGGGGTGCAACAAGAAATAAAAAATATCAACAAATTAAAAGGCAAATGACAAACTGGAAAGTGTTGGAGACATATTTGACAAGGGATTATGATGCTATTTAATAAGAATTATTAGAAAAAGATTGGCATGCTCAAATGTACCCATTAAAATAAGCAAAGGACCATTCACAGAACAATAAACACATGAAAAAATATTCAGCTTCATTAGCAATGAAAGAAATGCATGTTAAAATGATGTAGTTCTAATTGAAAAAAATTTTAATAACAATACTCTATGCTAATGAGGTTTTTGCTACTAGGGGTAAAAGTTGGGACAATCTGACTATCTGTATCAAAAGCCATTGACCAAGCAGATCCTCTTCCACAGTGAATCTCAAGGAAATCATTACAGATGATCACAAAGATTTTTCTATAAGAATGCTTATCACAAATCTTGCTTATAACAGTGAATATTATAAGTAGGAATTGCTTAATACATTATGGCACAACTATGGGTGCTAGGTAGCCTTTGGAATAGATACAGTGGAAGGCTATGTAATCATATCGAAAGACTAATGACATATTTTAAAGGGAAAAAGCAGAGTATAGTATAATATACACACATTGATCCTATTTCAATGTGTTCAATGTGTTCGAACACACACACCCATGAACAGAAATAATCCTGGGGAGATACTGTAGCATATGTTCTCTCCAGGTCATAGAATTATAGGTGATTTGAAATTTTTCTGCCCCATGTTTTTCATGTTTTCTCCAATAAACATTTTCAAATCAGAAAAATACATTATGCTATTTTTGTAAAAATTCAATTTGTACCAATCGCTATTGGAACTCCTCTTCTGTCAGTCATCCTTGTGGCCTGGCAGGAAGTCACCTCCGGCCAGGGCCCCTCCCCAACAGATAGGGTGGAAAAGCAAAAAGCCAGAATTTAGGAGAGTCCAAGTCCACCCTCCTCCATGCTCAGCAAATGGACACCTAACAGAAGTCCCGGGATAAACATCAGCACTTAGTCCTGCGCCAACCTGCAGGAGAAGGAGCCACCCGGAGCCACCCGGAGCCACCCAGGCTGTGGCCCAGTGGAGGCAGGGCCCTCTCGGCTGTGCCCTCCGGGATGGGGACAGGCTGCCGCCCCGGGATGCCCTGGGCCCCAGTTTCGAGGAGAGGTTTTACCAGGGCCTGCGGATCTCAGCCAGCATCAGTGGGTGCTGCTACCACATGCTCGGCAGGTGCCAGGAGGCAGAGCCCAAGGACCCAACCACCCGGTGTCCTGACTAGGGAACTTAAATTCAGAGTAACATGGTTTGTAAAGTAAAAAAAAAGTTATGACTTATCAAGAAATAAGCAAATGAAGTATACATAATATAAAATGAACAAAGCGTCCCCGTGAGAAGGCATTTCTAAATTGAATAATAAACTCTGTAATTCTTCAGAAATCGGCCCAGTCACCCTTCTCCTTTCTGGACTATGGGGTAGAGCACAGACTCCATTTCTTCAAAAGCGCCTGTGAAGCTCCAACTATGCGCCAGTGCGAATGTGACGCAAATCCCAGATTGTTTAGTATTTCTGGCCTTTCCTCCGCAGCGAAGGCCGGGTGTCCACCTGCCCTGCCGGGTTCTGCCCTGCCCTGGACACAGCGATCCCGCCTGAAGAGCCGCAGAGCAGCAGGGGCACCCGCTACAGGTGACCCCACGGGCCGACGCCCTGCACAGCAGGCCCCGCGCCAGTCCCGCGGAGGCGTCCGCAACTGGGGGCCTGCACCCCTCCTGCCCTGCGGCTCCTTTCCCATGCACTGTCGTCACGACTGCTCTTCAGAAGCACCTAACCAGCAGGAAGGCACACGGGGCTTCATGCCACCTCCCCTGCTGGTAAGTGGCAGTCAGGACCAAGCCCAGGTCTTCGGGTTTGCTGTGAATCCAGAAGCCCAGAGTGAGAGGCGCCCAGACAGCCCTTCTGGCCTGCAGGCCCTGCACGCCCGTCTGTGTCCCTCAGCCTCCAGCACACACCTGCACACGGGCTGCTGACTCGGGAGTGAGAAGGTGAGTGAGCCTGGCTGGGGTCCTAACTGTTTTTCTCTATTTGGCGACCTCTGGGGCAAGAGGTCAGGGAACTATCTCCATCCCTTTCACCCCCTTGGCCCAGGCTCTCCCAGAGGGGAGGGCCTGTTTCCCTGCAGCACCTGGTCCTTGGAGCTGGGGCAGGGGTGGCTGCACCCCAGGGCCCATCTGACAGGCTGGGCCACACACAGGAGAAGACAATCGCTCCTCAGGAGAGGCCCGAAAAGAGGACCTCATGTCTGGGCTGAGGCCAGGTTGGGAAATGCCACCTGGCCAGGAACTGGTGGTGGGGGCAGCCTTCCAACCGGCTCTGCCCTCTCACGCTGTGTCCTTGGGCCAGGCCGCTCCATCTCCTGCCCTCAGGTCCCAGCTGTGAAAGCAGCTGTCCAGCATGGGAACTGTGAAAGCAACTGTGTCTTCCTGGCCCTGACTGGCCACCCCAGACAGGCCCACCAGGAGCCTGGTGGAGAAGCTCCAGGTGTGTACAGGGCCAGGATGGTGCTCACAGCCACCACGAGCGTCATCACGACCAGCTCCGCCTTGCCCAGGTGCCCACAGAACACAGAGCTCACGATGCGGATCATGACGGTCACACCTGAACAGGGACTAGAGGGTAGCGGTGGGGTCAGACGTGGCACCACAGGCACCCACACCCCTCATAGCCCAGCCCTGCGCTGACAGGTCTCTCCAGGTGTGTGGGGCTTGGCCCAGCACACCACAAGATCATGCACACCTGGCTGGAAGTCAGGAGGCCTGAGCCTGCTCCCAGTCTGCCATCGGCAGCCACAGTCACCCTGGGCTTCTGAGTCCCTACCTAGGAGGGCCATGATGTGCAAGAGGCGCCCAGCCCTGCGCCGGGCACGTGAGCTTGACCCAAGTGTCCGGCTCTGCTGTTGCTGTTATTTCATGGTAACAGATGGTCGGCCACATGCAAAACGAGAACAGAAAGCATGGGGAGTAAATACATCAAAGTCTTAGCAATGGCTGCTGCTAAGAAGAGGCAGGGCTCATGCACCGCTAGGGCTCGTTTGTCTCGGCGCCACCTCTCAACCCAGGCTTTCCGTAGTTCCCACATGAGCCATACTCGCCCCTGCTGGGTGGGGGCTGCCTGTAGCAGGGCACAGTCTGGCCCCACTGCCACCCCACCCACTGTCCAGGGTCGGCTTGGAGGAGCCGTCCTGCTGTCACCAGGCTCTGGGTGGTGGCCCTTGGTGTAGCCTGGCTGTCCACATAGTGGGTCGTCGGGAAAGGTGTGAGCATGTGGGCTTGTGCCCAAACAGCAGCTGCCCGCAGCCTTCCCCCACCTGGCTGCCCCCAACACTGCGTCCTCACCAGGGGTCTAGAAAGGGAAGAGAGTCCACACCTGGGCCCCAGAGCCTTTGGGGACCAGGCTGTGGAGGGCAGGGCAGCAGCCTGGAGGCTGTCCATTCCCAGCCTGGGTACTGGCCACCCTGCAGCCCAAGCACCCTCTCAGCCTCCTTTGGCAGGGAGCCGCCCGAGGCCCCCACAGCACACACAGCCTGGCCAATGCACGAGCGGTGGCTGCAGCCGCCTGGGGGACGATCCGACTTTCCTGGGCACTGCAGCCCTGCTGCTCAGCCCACTGGCCCCGGCCCCAGGTGAGGACAGGACAGAGGCCTGGGCTCCTGCGTTCCGGGGCTCCGGGGCTCCGGGCTACTCTCCCGGGGTTGGCAGTAGGGCCCAGGCAGGAGAAGGCTGGGCTGTGGGAGGTGCGCTGAAGCTGGGGCGGCTGAGCCCCCGGGCATCTTGCACCCCAGGCGTGATGGTGCCCATAATGACTCCCATTTCTCACAGGGGTAGGCAGCTTGCCCAAGGTCACAGAGCAGGTGGTGGCAGAGCCTGAGCAGCTCCCCCCCAGCCCTGCCCTCCCTGAGAGGGTGGCTTCCCAGGGGACAGAGGCCTGGCAAACACCATGGCAGTGTGGTCGGTCCCTGGCCGCTTCCTGCTGGGGTGCCTTGGGATGGGGAGGGGAGCTAGGACACCTGGGAAGAGTCCCCTAGCCCTTCCCCTGCCCATGGGCCCTTCCCCCAGCATCCCTGAGAGCCAGGAGTGACCCTGCTTGGGACAGCAGCTCACTCCCCTCAGCATCCATTTTGCCCAGTGAGGCTGTGACTTGGTGTCTCACCCTGTTCCTCTCTCGCCCTCCCCATCTGCCCTCTCTGCTCTTCCATGTGGGGGTGGCCTGTGGACCCCTGAGGACCAGCAGGGAAGTGGGGGAGCCATGAGAGGCTCCTAACTGCCACGGCACCTGGCCCAGGCCTGGACTGGGCTTTGGGGTGTGGGTTCAGCCCAGGAGCGGGGCCAGGAGGAGGGGCGGGCAGGACGCGGCTGTGGGACGTCTGGGCCTGTCACCCCACATGCCCGGCCTGGCTCCCACAGCCACCCCTTGTGGAAGCTAAAGAACTCCATCTTGGATGCTAAACCGCCCCTGCCACTCTGCTTAACCCCTGTTCCAGGAACGCCCCAAGATTTCTGCTTTATCTGCTGTCACCATAAATCCCGCCCTTGGGCAGAGCCACACAGCAGCCTTGCCTTTCCATGAGGGCCCACTGCTGCTGTCCCACCGTTGGTTCCTTCCCTGGGTATGTCGCCCTGGGTGCGGGGCCGGGGTGGTGGCCTGGGGACCCACCGCCCCATCTCATCTCGCAGCTGCCCGGACATGGCTTCTGTTTGTAAGTCCCCATTAAATGTTTCTTCCTGAGAAACTGGGTTGTCAGCCTCTTTCTTCGGCCTCTCAGCTTCCTCGGCCTTTGGGGTGGGTTTGCTTAGAGCTGCTCACGGAGGAACAGCCCTGCAGGACAAACGCAAAGGTGTGCGCCGCGCACACATAGCCCCCTCGCCACACGCGCACACATTCTGATAGAGAGGGGAAATGCCACTAGGCAAAGCCGCTCCCCATGGACAGCCCGCTGTGTAACTGCTAAACTGCTGCCGCTCTTGCTTCTGTAAACTGCTTGCAGCAGCTTCTGCCGTGGTAGATAAGACAGGAAGAAATTCCACAGAAATCCTATATCAGGAACTGGGGGCGCTCGAGACCCTGCCCTGCTAAGGATAACCACACTGTAAATGTGCCCTACACCCTCCCTAAAACAAAATGTGTCAAAGACGGCTACACTCTCAGAATTTGGTGGCAAGCCCCCTCTGAGCCGGCCAGCGTAAATGAACCTGGTTCTCTCCACCCTTTTCATGCCATTAGGTTTGTTCTCGCTCAGCTCTGCTGTAACGATTCAACACACACACACACACACACACACACACCCAGAGCAGCCTCCTGCAGGGGCGATCCCCGCTGTGGCATGAGCTAGGAGGCTCCGGGAATACCAAGAAGTCCTCCCCGCTGGAGGGCTCAGCTGCTGTGGGGACGGCCAGGTCCTTGGGCTCTGCCTTCATGTCACCAGTTGCCCGGGTCCTGCCAGGTACACTCTGGGGTGGGAGCCTCTGTTCACCTTTCCTCACTTGCTTACTGTTCACTGTATTTGCCCTTTGGCCCCCTGAGACGTGCACCCCCAGGCCAGGAGGCCAATGTCCCTTCCTCCCACCCCTCCTCGCTGCCTCGTGACAGCAAAACACCCCGTTCTCCTCTGGGAGGGTGGAGACTGGGGACTCAGGCCTGCTGGTCTCTCAGGCCACACATACCTTCAGGAGAAAGACAGTCGTGATGTCCCTGAGGCTCCCCTCGCCCCCTCCTCACCAGCTACCTCCCTCCCTCTCTGCCTGCACCCATACTTCCTCCCTCCCCCACCCACAGGTCTCATTGGGCACCTCCCAGGTGCAGGCCCTGGACCCTCACCCTCACATGCCTGGGGCTCAGTCACTGCCCTGAGGCCAGGCATTCCCAGTCCTGCAGGCAGAGTGAGGGGCAGAGCCAGCTGGCAAAGCCCTGGGGAGTGACTGGGAGACCCCCATACAACACCTGCCAAGTGCCAGGGCTCCCAAAGCCCAGACGATGGTGGGCGTTTCCATCTGGGGAAAAGTCGACCAGAAATAAAAATGAGTGTTATTGAGTAATAAAAAGAAATGCACTGTCCAGCCGGGAAAAGCAATGGATGAATCTTAAATGCACATCGCTGAGAGGAAGAAGCCAGTCGGCAAAGGCTACACACTGTGTGATTCCAACCCTGTGACACTCTGGAAAAGGCGACACTATGGAGACAGGAGGAAGAGCAGTGGTTGCCAAGGGGTCAGGGGAGGGAGGGATGGGGCACTCAGAGGAATTTTAGGGCAGAGAAACTTTTCTGCAGGATACTGAGATGCCTGGCCCTTCAGCGTGTAATCCCAGCACCGTGGGAGGCCGAAGCGGGAGGATTACTTGAGGCCAGGAGTTTTAGGCTACAGTGAGCTACCGTCAGGCCACTGCACTCCAGCCTGGGCAACAGAGTAAGACCCACGGAATGTACAACACCAGGAATAAACTCTAGTGTAAACTATGGACTTTAGTTCCTAATAACGTATCAATGTCGGTCAACAATGGCAACAAATGTACCATCTTCATGCAAAATTTTAATATCAGGGGAAACGGGCAGGGAGCTGGGGGTGGAGGAAGCCGGTGACTGCAAACTCTCTATACTTTCTGTGCAATTTTTCTGGAAACCTAAAACTTCTCTAAGGCTGAGCACAGTGGCTCACGCCTATTATCCTAGCACTCTGGGAGGCCGAGGTGGGCAGATGGTTTGAGCTCAGGAGTTCAAGACCAGCGTGAGCAAGAGTGAGACCCCCTCTTTACTAAAAATAGAAAAATTAGCTGGGCATGGTAGTGCACGCCTGTAATCCCAGCTACTTGGGAGGCTGAGGCAGGAAGATTGCTTGAGCCCAGGTACTGGAGGTTGCAGTGAGCTATGATGATGCCACTGCACTCTAGCCTGGGTGACAGAGTGAGACCCTGCCTCAAAAAAAAAAAAAAAAAAAAAAAAAAAAAGATGCCAGTTATATTCACTGACCACAGCAGATTTAAACTAGAATTCAATAACAGAAAGATACCTGGAATACCCCTAAATATTTGGAAGTTAGATAACATAGTTTTAAATAGTCCATAAGGCAAAGAAATCACAAATCTAAATTGATTTTACTGTTTAAATGCCTCCTACTTCTAGGCATTTAAAAAGTATGTGTATAAGTAATGACAAGAACATTCTCTTGGGATTTGTACTAGTGTAGTATACAATATATTTTAAATATGTTTGGTTTAAGGTCATACACAGTCACATGACTTGTTTGGGGAGTGTGATTCCTTTGAATAAAATACCCCAAACTTGATAACTGATCAGGCCGAGGAAGTTACAGAATTGCCATGAATCTAATTTTAGTTTTATATTGCAACAGTACTGTTGGATATTTTGTGATTGAACTTGTTGATTTTTAAGTATAACTTGGTTTTTCAGATCTATAACTCAACAGTCTGTCAACAGACATTTACTGTGTGCTCTCTGAGCAAGAGGCCCTTCCTCATGGTAGTTTCTAAACTTCCCCAGTATTTTTAGTTTCCTGGATTGGAAGCTTTAAGACATAGATGATGATATCAAGAAGTATAGCCTAGTACTAACCAGTGAAAACAAAAGATGGAAATATCTGCTCTGCTTTCAAAGAAGCAGAGTTTGGGTGTATATTTTGGAAGAACAATATGTAATAAAATAGCAGTAAGATAATGAATTCTCAATATGTATCTAAATCAGGATTTAAAAGTCATAATATTTAGAAATTTATATTAGATGTAATGTGACATATATGGCTCTTTAATAATGAAGAATATAAAGTCCTTTGTGGGCTGGTGAGTGAGTGAAGTTTTTGTTTTTACTCTTGGAAATACTTTTTTTTAAATTTTATTTAGAGATAAGGTCTTGCTCTGTCATCTAGGCTGGAGTGCAGTGGTGCAATCACAATTCACTGTAACCTCATAGACTGAAGTGATCCTCCTGCCTCAACCTCCTAAGTGGCTAGGACTACAGGCACACATCACTATGCCTGGCTAATTTTTAAAATCTTTTTGTACAGACAGGATCTCACCATGTCACCCAGACTGGTCTTGAGCCTCAAGCAACCCTGCTGTCTTGGGCCCTGAAAGTCCTGGGATTCTAGGCATGAGCTGCCACTCCCAACAGGAAATACATATTTTGTACCAGAAGCTATTGTGATCATGATGTTTTTGCCCTAAATATTAGATCATCATTTCCTCCTTGTTGTCATGTTACCCATAATATAACCTGTTCTTTAATAGGAAAAAAAATAGTTTGCATAGAAAACTGGGGCCCAGAACTTTGGGTTTATTTTGATGATTTGTTGCATGCAGAAAACATGGCAAACCTATTTGCAAAATTTCTTCAAATAAGAATTGTTTTATTTAAGGAAAAAAATCATTTATTTACTGAGTACTTCAGATGAGTTATTTTTGGAGAACTGCTACAGAGCTTATGACAAATGATTAATTCTTCTTAAAAACAATTGTACTACCACCTGAAGTCCTGTTATTCCTTTTTTTAGCCTTGGAAGACTTCACAGTTAAGAGTTTAATGGTATGATTTTGATTTTTTTAAATCATGAGTACCATATGGTTATAGAATGCAGAGACTTCATGAAATATATTCAATGAGAACCAAAAGTAATTTACCATGCCTTGAATTCATTTAAATATCTACCAGTTCAATATGTAAAATAGTCTTCACAATAAATGTTAAGAGATATGATTTTACACTTGATTATTAATGAAATATTTGCTAATTATTTCTTCTTAGTATTGCAAGTAAAATGGGGGTTGACAAATCCTAGATAGGGATGCCACATATGTGTGGGTTACTTAAAAAAAACTTTATTTGCTGTTTAATTTTCTAACATTGCATCATTCCTTAAATAGCCTCAATCTCCAAATACAATTGCGGTAGTACTTACTGAAAATTGGAAACCATAAAAACCTTCATTTTTCTGGAAATCAAGAAAGGGAGGGAATTTCAAATAATAGAGCTCTGTATTTAAAAAAATGTTTTATCTACTGTCTCTCAAAAGGCAGTTTGATAGCTAAATAAATTTTAAAGTTTTATAGTATACCCACTTCTTTTTTGGTAGTAATGGTAATTGAAGAGATACCATGTATCACAGATATTTATGTTATTAATAAAAGGTCCAAGTTCTTTCTTTGAGATTAGATTTACTAGGGAAAAGTTATCTTTATAACCCCTTTTAGTTCCCTTACTTCCACACTGAGTAGATGGCAATGGCTGAAGACGAAGTAAAATAATGATGCTTAGTTCCTTTGCTCCTTAGTGGTAAATTCACTATAGAGGGAAATTTCAGCCATTTAGGGTCTGTTGCCAGGTACTGTAGTTACCTGCATATCTCATAGAGAAATGCTCCTTAATTACACTGTATGGCAAAACTGACTTAAAATGGATAACTGAACCTATCTCAAAATTGAAGTTTTCTTTGAAGCGAAAAGTCAGTAAAGCATTGTTTTCAAACTATCAGATTGCATGCTATTGTCCCAAGCTCACAGACAATGATAAGTCAGAGATTTCAAGCAAGTGGGGACAAGGGAGGGGCATAATGGAAGTGAACCCTTTCCTCTTTTTTTCTGATTGTTTTGTCCACCTGTCCTTTACCCTTGGCTATTCTGAGAGGAATGTGAGGAACAGCCCTGAAGATGGGGGCCACTGCTGCTAGATTGTTGCCATTAACCAGCTTTCATGGCTTTTGTGGGAGCCTCCTTTTCATTAGTATTTGCAACATGTTCACCAGCAAAATGATTATGTTAGGCAGAGACATCACATCACTTACATTTCATAGCTCAGTGCAATTTTCATAAACTGCGAGGCAACATCCAAAAAAACATGACTCAGAATTAGAGTTTCAGAAGATTATTATATAGACATTATTTCCCTCAGGTCACGGGCTTTAGTCAAATTTGGAGGAGAATGAAATTGCCAACAGTGAAAAGCAGACAGAAAGGTATGAGTTCATGAGCAGAGAAATAACATTTTCATTTGTTCCTTCCCCATGGGAAAGATTCAGCATTCCGGTAAATGGAGACGGTTATAAGAAATGAATTTTTGTCAGCAGGGATGTGATTTTAAGGCTCACTTATCCATTGGCAATCTAGATTTCTAACCCCAGGAATCTAGGAAATTGCTACAGAATGTAGTCTTTATTATAAACAAGTTTTTTTTTTTTTGGTAGTTTTCCCCTCCTTTTCTTAGGCAGAGATTTTTAAGATGGAGAACTACATTTCTTTCTGCATTTCAGGGGTCAGATGACTACAGAATTTCCTCATCTGCCCTGAGTTTTTCCGCACTGCTGTTGCTTTGTGATGGAAACCCTTTTTTCCCACCAACCTTCCCTCATTCTCTGCTTTCATTTCCTAACCCTTCTCTGTTCTACCAGCACAACTCTGACTGTATTGGAAGCCACAAACCTCCAATCCTGTCATGAAGTGAGGGATCAGTGGCCTCTGCTTCTGTTGCCCAGCATTTGTAGGATGTCTTTTGGTGTTGCTGCTTTTCTATTCTCAGTCCTTTTGTGTCAGTGGACTTGAGAGAGCAAGGCAGGAAAAACAGCTTTCCAGGTAACTCTCATTTTAACAGGTATAAAGAGCAAGGATTTGCAAGGATTCTGTAGGGTAATCCCAGACAACCTTCTTAATAATTAAAGAATATTCTTTCATGGGAAATTTTATTTTCCTTCTTCAATTTCATCTGATGCTTCTCAACCCATCACTTACTCAAATTCTATGCAAAGGTTCTCGTGCAGCTATAGTATATCCTTGAGAGCAGAAGATATTTCATATAACCTAAACCTTTCATTTCTAGAAATGCAGACAGGTTCTGTAACATTAATCTCGCCTTTATATTTTTTCAAATTTTAATAACTTAGAAATACATATATCTAATGCCTTCTTCCCCTGTGCATTTTTCCCTATTTTAGTGTGTCTCTTAACACCACAAACTGTTTGCCTGGCTGTATTCTTATTAGACAGTGTTATTGCCTGCCAAAGTTTATGGGAAACAAATCACATTGCCTTCATTATTATTATGCCTACAATATAATGATTATGAAACATCATGATTGTAGTTGATTAATACTTAATAAATGAGAATTGATGACTCAGTGCATTGGATTTGGCCCATAAAATTTATCACAATTCATAAACTTTTCTCCAAACCAACAAGGATTCTTTTAAAGGATCTATTTTGATGGAAATTATATCCAATCACATTTTTTGATTCCTCATGTATAATTTAAAAGAATTCACCAACCTGGCCATAGTGTTGTTATATGCTGAAATTCTTTGGAATTTCAACTTCTTCCTTTTGAATTTTCTTAAAATGTAGAGTCCCTTATCTTTGAAAGTTTGGGGAACCTTCAGTTTAGGAAAGTGTTGAGGAAAGGTGTTATATTCCATTCTCTGCAACAGCTTATTCTTGGCATTTTGTAGAATTCTTCCTGGCATTAGTTGGGGAACAGAGGCAGGACCTGGAATGTTTTTATGACAAAAATGTGTACATGTCTTTTATATGTCATTCCTTCTTACTTCCAACAAACTCTTTTCTAATAGAGGCATACCTTGGTTTTTTGTATGTTGCCTTATTGCTCTTCACAGATACTGTGTATTTTTTGTTGTTGTTGTTTTGTGGGGTTTTTTTTCTTTTTTCTTTTTCTTTTTCTTTTTTTTTTTTTTTTTTTACAAATTGAAGGTTTATGGCAGCCCTGCATTGAGCATTGAGTGAATCTATCAGCATAATTTTTCCAACAGCTGTGCTTACTTCACGTCTCTGTTTCACATTTTGGTAATTCTAGCGATAGTTTAGACTTTTTTTTTTTCTTTTTTTTTTTTTTTTTTGTTTTGGAACAGCTTTTGTTTCTTTTTTTCAGGAAATGATAGGTGTACAAGCATTTTGGTTATGTATAATGTGTTTGCCTCTCCCAAGCCAGGGCTACAAGCATGCCCTTCCCCCATACAGTGTGCTTTGCTTCCATTAGTTGTGGGTTTATCCACACACACACCTGACTGGCACCCAATGAGTATTACTACCATGTGAGCACCTTAGTGTTGATCAGTTAATACCAATTTGATGGCAAGTACATGTGGCACATGTTTTTCCATCCTTGTGAAACCTCACTTCAAAGGATGGGTTCAAGCTCTATCCAGGATAATATAAGAGGTGCTAGTTCACCATTGTTTTCTGTAGTTGAGTAGTGTTCCATGGTATACATATACCACATTTTATTAATCCACTCATGTGTTGATGGGCACTTGGGTTGTTTCCACATCTTTGCAATTGTGAATTGTGCTGCTTTAAACATTCGAGTGCAGATGTCATTATTATAGAATGTCTTTTTTTTCCTTTGGGTAGATGCCTACTAGTGGGATTGCTAGATCAAATGATATTTCTATTTTTAGCCCTTGAGGTATCTCCAAATTACTCTCCACAGGGATTGTATAATTTGCAGTCCCACCAGCAGTGTAAGAGTGTTCTAGTCTCTCCATATCCACGCCAGCTATTGTTGTTTTGGGGCTTTTTGATAAAGGCCATTCTCACTGGGGTTAGGTGATATGTCATTATGGTTTTGATTTGTATTTCCCTAATGATTAGAGATGTTGAGCACATTTTTATCTGTTTGCTGGCCATTACTCTGTCTTCTTTTGAAAAGTTTCTACCCATGTCCTTTGCTCATTTATTGATGGGTTGTTTGATTTTTTTATTGTTGATTTTCTTAAGTTCTATATAGATTCTTGTTATCAGCCCTTTATGGGATGTGTAGAAAGCATATATTTTCTCCCATTCTGTAGGTTGTCTATTCACTATAGTGATAGTTTCCTTGGCTGTGCAGAAGTTTTTTTAACTTGATCAGGTCCCATTTGTTTATTTTTGTTGCTGCTATGATTGCTTTTGGGTCTTCTTCATCAATT
>CAUYRT010108422.1:0-23486 GCA_963574885.1 Lepilemur ruficaudatus
TTTTATGGAAACGATTGCAACGATGTGGCCCCTGCTTGAAGCACAAAAAACATTCACAATAAACGTCTGTACACAGGAAGTAGCAAAATACATCATTTTTCATAGAAAAAAGCACACACGTCAACTGCGGGCCGAGCGAGCCCACAGCACACACTTCAGAACACGACAGGGCGCACTCCGAGAGACGCCGAAGCTTTGCATTGTGGGGGCAGGAGACCCAGGGAGGCTGGGGGCTTAGTGATCGGTCATCTCTCCACACCTGGGTTAGACACCCACAGTAAGAGGGACTGTCACCCACAGGACATGAGAGACGGTCCCTGATGGCAAGGGATACTTTGTTTCCAAGGGATACTTTGTATCCAAGGGATGTTCTGTAACCCTTGTCTGCATCCCTTGTAATTTGTACTCTTATTTTCATTTCCTAAAGAAAAATGGTTCCAGTTTCAAAATGTTCCCTGGATGAAAAAGACAGCCAGGCCTGCCCTGGGTGAGGTCTTTCTACCCTGTTCCAGGGGCCTGGTGAAGGAGGCGCTGGGGAACCTTGGAACTCTATTTTCAAAAGACGGGACTGACTCACACTGGAAGGTTTGTTTTTCCCGTGGGTGGGATGCTTCAGGAGCGAGCTCGCTGGAGCCTGGGAGTGCTCACTAGTCCTGAAGCCCCACAAGGGCTGTCGTTTACCTGCAGTCTTGACCTAGACACAGCCGCAGAAGTCTGACAGAACCACACCTCGCAGCCGGGAGTTCCCGGCCATCTGGTGCTAACAGGACGCCCGACTGACAGGCTGACCACATCCTCCCCTTCTGACGCTGGGGGCTGAATGGTCAGGATCAGTGAATCGCTACGAACAATGCGCAAAGCAGAGAGACAGCCCTGCTAATTTCAGCTCAGCCGAGGAAAGAGTTTAATTACTTTTTATGGACTCCCTAAAGGGGTTTTAAAAAAAGCTATTTAGTCCGATTCCACATTAATTAAGAAGACAATCAAAGAAAGAAGGTGCCTCCTATGTACCCAGGTAGAGTCCTTTTCCAGCCTAGAGTATCTTAGTTTTTTGCTTTCTGCTAGTTCTTCTGCCTAAGACATATTTTGACGGACAAAGAAATCAAGTTGGAAACCAGTGTTCAGAAAAGTGATATACTGGCTAGTCTGCTGGTGGAGGGTGGAACCTTCACCTTCTGCAAAGAAATGCTATTTACAAAAGGGTATTTCATTTCACCGCGGGCTTCGGGTCTGGGCTTAGGAAGAACCTGTACGGCGTGGCGGAAGCCAGAGCGCGCTGCACTCCTCGCGCCGGGGAGCGTCTGGCGGGCCGTCCCACACCGACGGGGAAAAGGAGCCCTTCCAGGGCACCGCCACTCACCGCTCTTACCCCGCGGGATGGCTTCCTAACCACAGACGGAGCCGCTAACCTCTGCAAGGAATGTGCCGAGGAATCCACTCCTCCCACTCCTGAAAAGTAGGTCAGCCGACACATGGGGAATCTGCACATTTAATTGTCCTTTTCAAAAAGCAGCAGCAAAGCAGCCTTCTCTGGCTGTTCCCCAGCCCATCGGTGGAAACTTAAGAGACGAGGAGTTAAGAGGAAGTGGGCTTCAAACCGAATCGCTTACAAAGCAGACTCCCGGGTGCGAACCAGGACACACGAACTATTCTGGGGTGGGGCGGGAGCCACGATGGGTAGGGGGTAGACAGAGGATCCGGATTCATCAGTCCTCGATGGGACCGAAGGTCACGGCAGGGAACAGTTGGGCCACGTGGACGGAGGGGACGACAAAGACAAGATAAATCTCTGGAGTTTCTGCTGAACTCTAAATAAACCAGCACTGCTGTGTATACGGCCGGCCCGCGTGTGGCCACCGAAATGGGGCCCGCGGCGGGACACCAGAAAGGACAGGTGCCAAGGCAGAGCCGGGGTCTCTTGTCCAGCCCATTTGTCTGACCAGCAAACATGAACCCCATTTTTCTCCATTGGTAGGGACGGACTATGTGTTTTCTTTTTAATTTTTAAATAGCTACCTTCTACTCCATTCCTGAAACTCGCGGCCTCTTCCCACACCCCTGGCAGCCTGGGGAGGGCATTGGAACCGGCTCCCGCCACCTACAAAGGATCATCTCGGTGACTGTTCCCCTCAAGAGATGGGCCAGATCCCTAAAGGAGAGAGGGCACCCAGGACTGGACACGCCAGGGCTGGACACCAGGTGTCCGGCCAAGGTCCTGAGGATGCTGTTTCTCCACGGGGAGGGGATGAGCTGTCACCCTTGCTCACCCGAAGGCCACAAAGGGATGGACGCGGAATGCCATGCGAAGGAAGTTTCCTGACTTTCCATATACCCCTTCCCCCAGTGAAAAAATAAAAATACAAAGCAAAACCCCAAAGCACTGTGGAAGGCAGCCCTTCTCCCCCGGTGCTGCGGAGTCACTGCCTGACAGCGAAGATCCGGAAGGCCTTTCCGTCCCGAGGACTCCCCAGGCTGAAAAAGAAGGGAGAGTGTGTGTTACCGAGAGATCTGGGGGCCTCCCATGGGGACCCTTGCTGGGAAGGGAGGCCTTCCCCCGAGGTCCCTGTCCCCGCAGTGGCAGAACCACAGCCCAGGGCCACTCCCCTGCAGCTGCCCCAGCCAGAGTCCAGAACAGCTGGCAAATCCCGTTTTCTTTGCAAATGAGCCGCAGTCTGATTCTAGGTCAGGGCAGTTATTTTCTTTCAACTCAGGGATTTACTGGCCCCAGCCTGTCTGACTTAGACTCACCCTCCAAGACTTCTGCCTGGTTTTTGCCACCACCTGTCAGCCCACATAGTGGCCACCTGGGTGACAGATTAATAGGATGGCATCATGACGACAGCCTACGCGCCGCTGCTGTTCAAACTGGCGCTCAGACTGGGCTCGGTTCCGGCGCCGAGCGCTGTGCTGGCTGCTGTTCATTGGCCTGTCCCCTTCCTCCCGAGGCAGGCGCTGGTATTACCTGTCACCTCTGCCCCATGGAGGAGAAGATGGGACACCCAGACACGCAGCGGCTCACTCAAGGTCACAGCTAGTAAAACCAACTGTTTATAACAGGAGCTAAATCCTTCACCCCACTGAAAGATGAGCCAGAAACGTTTAGCAGGAGGGTCTAGAGGACGAGACACCCGCGCACCCCCCTCCCTGCCCCAGCCCAGGTGTTCTGGAAGGCTGTGCATGGGCAACAGCAGGAGCAGCTGGCTTCCCAATTTCAAAATTTACTATAAAGCTATGACCACTAAGGCAGCAGGGTCGGCATGAGGAAGACACGTAGATCAAGAGAACACGATGGAAAGTCCAGAAACAGACCCTCGCATTTACAGGCAGTTGATCTCTGACAAGAGTGCCAAGACCATTCACTGGACAAAGGATAGTTTTCTCAACCAATGGTGCTGGGACAGCCGGGGATTTACGTGCAAAGCTACCACGCGGGACCCGTGCCCGACACCATGTGTTAAAACCCACTCAAAACGGACCAAAGTCCTAAATGTAAAAGCTAAAAGTTATAAAACTCTTTGAAGGAAACAAGTATGAGTCTTCATGACCTTGAGCGAGGCAATGGTTTCTTAGCTATAAGGCCAAAAGCACCATCTATAAATGCAAAAAGTCAATACAATGGACTTTATCAAAATTTAAAACATTTGTGCCTTAAAAGAGACCATTAAGAAAGTGAAAAGACAGGCTATGGGGAATTTTTGCAGGCTGTGTGTTTGATAAAGGATTTCCCAGAGTGTGTGTGTGTGTGTGTACACACGTATATAAACTCTTTCAACTCAATATTAAGACAAAGAGCCCAGTTAAGAGCCAGGGAAGGTATTTGAATAGACATTTCTCCAGTGAAGATGTATAGTGGCTGCCAGGCACAGGAACACAGGCTCAGTGTCATGGGTCGTCAGGAAAACCACAGTGGGATCCCACCGCATCCCCCCCAGGGGTACCTGGAGTCGGGGAGGGTTCCAGGGAGGGGACACGGAGGCCTGGAAGGTGGTAGGGAGGGGAGTCAAATTGCAGTGATGCGAGGTTTGTACCGAGCTTCTGCATCAGCCCAACAGACCAGACCACACCAGGACGCAGCCACCTGTGCCAGGTACCCCAAAATCACACTGAACCAAGAAACCAGGGGGTTTCTCAAAGAATGGGAGACTCGCAGCAACCAATCAAAAGGAGCCCAGTCAGCCGGCGCCAGCGGGTAAGGACGTCCCCTCTGCTTTAACCCTGCAAGGAAAGTAACCTTGAGACCACCCACCCAACCTTGCTCCTTCCTTCTGCAGCCTGCCCTGCCTATGGGGCCCAGCCCTGCCCAGCGGACAGCCGCCTTTCCGTCCTGGAGACCGGATGCTGCCTGACTCATGAATTGCTAATAAAAGCCAATTAGATCTTTAAAACTCAACTTGCTGAAATTTTGTTCTTTGACGGGGGCAGCAGGGTGCCTTCTAGACCCCAAAGGAGGTGTTCACACAGTGCCACCAGCGGTGATCTTTTCACATCAGAATTGGGTGGGAAAGAACAGGCAGAGCTGTGCTTTTCAGTTTCTGAATAGGGAATCCTTGCACACTGTCCTAAAATCCAAAGGATCAAAACACTGTCTCCCAGCCCCGTCTTTCTGCACCAAGTTCTCCCCGCCAGACACATCCTACGCACCTGCAAACAATTACACACGCATTTGCTGTACAGATATTGTATACTTACTGTTATATATGTACTGCTCTGTACTTTGCTTTTTTAGTTTAATAATATATTTTAGAATTTGTTTCTTTTCTGTACATAAAGAATTCCTCATTCTTTTTGTCCAGCTGCACAGTCTGCTATCGTATTAAACTATTGAATACATGTCACCGGGTCCCTCTCGGTGGGTGTCCAGTTCTTTCCAATCTTTCACTTTTGCAAACAATGCCACTACAATGCCCCATGTCGAGCTCCTAGGAGAGGACGTGTGGGAGCAAAGGACGCATGCATCTGTCGTTTTGACGGCCGCCAGACTGCCCTCCCCGGCCACAAGGACAGCCGGCCCGTCTGACCCCACGCGTGCGGCATGGCGTGCGACCTAGCTTTGGTTCTCGCCCATCTGAAGGTAGGAAGTGGCATCCAGACATCGTTTAAACTTGCACTTCACTTATCATGAATGAGTCTGAGCATAAGATTAACAGCCTGGTCATGATTTACGAGCAGATTCCGTCTACGGTCCTAACGAGAGAGACCCGTCCTCCGAGGGCAGGCTGCTTAGAATTCCTGGTTGTTTTTCTGACTTTCTCTGTGGCAGCCTCATGCTTTTGGCTACCCTGGGGTTGAACTTTTGAGGTGTGTATCGGCGGGAGCGCTGGGAGAGCCAGGCCGTGGAGGGAGGCCAAGGCCAGACACACACAGAACAATCGGCCGCGGCAGCCTCGCACCGGGAGGAGGAGAGAGACACTGCCCGGGCTGGGGGTGGCCCTGGCAGCCCCACTGGTTTCTAGAGAGCTCAGATTCCTCCCCAGGCTTTGGGGCTGCAAGATTCCCCTGGGTTCTCTGCCCACATGAACAGACTGAGAGAACCACCCAACGGAGCCCCAGGGACCCGGCTACTCTGCATGGTGTGCAAGCCACACTGGGGACATTACCAGGGGCTGTGTCCCTCTGACTTACTGTGGGGCTGGAAATTCTGCAGGTGGGGCAGTGTGTTCTCACAGTCACAGAGGCCCAAACAACTGAGGAACCATTCAGGCTGCCATGCAGATGTGGGGGCTGCCATCCAGATGTGGGGGCTGCCATGCAGATATGGGGGCTGCCATGCAGATGTGGGGGCTGCCTACCCAGGGGCCTGGACCACCAGGCACCCTCATTAAACTACCCGCCCAGCTTGGAGGCGAGGGCCGGCCCCGCTGTGCTAGGTGAGGATTTCGTAACACATCAGACAGCGTGTGCCACCGCTACCCCCGAGGGCGTTGCTATGCAACAGTCAACATCCAAGTTGGTCCCATCTGCTGGCGCAGGTGAGAAGCCCCCAGGTCTAGGATGCTCGAGGAGGCCCGCAGGTGGGCCCCGGTTTGCTCATGCCTCAAGCAGGCATTAAGTTCCACTTACACAGGTGAGCTGGGAGCTGTACATGTTTGATGAAAAATGAGTGTGATTTGATCATTATAAAATAACCCGTCCATCCCCTTTTTCCAGGCCGCGCCCTCTGGTTCTCTGTTTAGATGAGCTTGTGGCTCTCACACGCGTCTGAAGGGGTGTGAATTGCTGCTGCATTTCTGGGTGATTTTCATAAGGAGACTGGATGATACTCCCAAAGCGTAGTGAACTGCTTTCCCACAGGGCACTAAACACTTTCGATAAAGGGTATTAAAAGCCGCTCAGCCAGCTCTGAACAAAGTCTGAACTCGGCCATTCGTCTGCCGTGCACCTACTGTGCGCTGGGCGCGGGGCTCAGCATCGGGGACAGGGGTGGATGAGGCGGACGGGGGTCTCGGCTCCGTGGAGCTCCCAGTCTGGGGAGGGGGAGAAACAGCTAAATATGTGCAAGAAGCAGCGTCAGGGGGTGGGGGCTGGAGCAACGGCGCAGAGCAGCTGGAGGAGGAGGGTGAGAGGACGCTTGCTCGGGAGGCGGCATTTTTGTCTCTATCCGAGTGACACCGGGGGGCCCAGCCACAGGAACACACAGGCTGAGAGGGCCCCAGAGTGAGTGACAGCAGGTGTAGAGGGGAGGGATGGCCCAGGCGCCACGGAGGAGCAGAGGGGAGGCTGGGGAGGAGGGGGAGGAGGAGGAAGGCGCCCAGAGAGGGTGGAGAAGAGGGCAGGGGCCAGACCTGGTGTGGCCTCAGGTGGTAATGGGAGGATTTTGTTCTTAGCACAGTGGAAAGCCACTGGGGGCGTCAGATAAGGGAGCATTGTCTTCCTGACGACTTGGCATAACACCATGCTGCGGCTGTGGCTGTTCTAAAAGGAAGTTACCTAAAGAAACCATCAGGGAGGTACATGGGCTTGTGCAAAGATGTTCCTTCCGGTGTTTATTACAGCCAAAGAAAAAAGGAAACATAACCGAGATGATGGTTTTCTGCCCCACGGGCACCGGGCACCCACTGAGACGGTGCGGCCACCCGGGCAGGACTCGGGAAGGGGCTCACATCTGCTCAACAACGCGAACGGCGTGATCCCCGTCCCCCTCTTTAAAGTGTGTTTGCATGTAACCCAGAACAAGCCAGAAAGGAAATATGCCAGAATGTTTGCAGTGGCGGTTTCTGGGGGTGGGATGTTGAGTGCTAATAATTTCTTAAAATTATTTTCACTAACTTTTGAAGTTTCTCTATTTTTTTTTCTTTCCAAGAAGGGCCTTTTAAAGGTGAGGGTGCAGGGGCAGGGAATGACCCAGGGGCCTCGCTAAAGAGACGCCCGGGAAGTCGGGGCCAAGCTGGCTTCGTCCCTCTTGGTTGCCTCGAAAGTTACTCAGGGAGGAAGGGCTTGCCCCGTGGCTGCACCCGACACAGGCCGGATTAAGGAGCGAGGACAGCTGGTCCCGGCAGCCATGTACCCCATCCTGGAGGGATGGAGGAGTTGTCCCCAAGCTGGCAGCTAGCCCCATGGAGTCACAGAGGCCAGCATTAAAAGGACAGCAGAAGAGGAACATCTGAGCACTTATTCTTCTGACTTTTTAAAAGTGCAATTTCTTTTTTATTATTAAGAAATGCATTTATACGTATATACATACATATCTGTATCTCCCTATGTACGTATATATGCGTGTACATAGACAAGTGTTCGATAAAGCCACTTTAAGTCAAAGGTATCGTTAAGTCAAAATGCATTTAACATCCCTAACCCACGAAACGTCACAGCCTGCCTCGCCTACCTTAAAGGTGCTGAGAACACTTACGTCAGCTCACAGTTGCAAAATCATCTAAGGCAAAGCCTGTTTTACAATACAGTCATTATAAAGAATTTTCAATCAAAATTCAAAGCTCGCAGAAGGCTTCTACTAAACGCATATTGCTTCCGCACCATTGCAAAGCTGAACATCACAAGTCAAACCACCCTAAGCCTCAGCCGTGTGTGTGTGTGTGTGTTTTTCTTTTTACAAAGGCTTTCAATCCTGTTCTCCCAGAGTCTCACCCCCCTATTGATCCTTCAGGAAAATTCCAGAGTCAGACAGAGACAGGCTCAGATCTCATGTGCAGGACCTTGGGCTGGGCAGTCCACTTCTCTGAGCCTCAGTTTCCACATCTGTAAAACTGGGTTCATCAAAGTGCCCACTCCTTGGGGACGTTATAGAAAGTCAATGAGCTTCTCTAGAGATGCATGCGGAACAGTGGCAAGCATCCAGCAGGTGCTCAATAGCTGGGAGCTACAAACGCCATCATTCCTGCCAGGCTCAGACCTTGTTCTCGTGCCCAGCACGCGGCGGGTGTGCCCAGGGGTGTATGAATTATCCTCGCGAAAGCCCACACCCTAGGGGACGGTCTCTTCCCCTCATTTCATGAAATATGCAATATTTTTAGGGAAAAAAAAGTCTCCAAATAATGTGTGTAGAGACGGTAGAAGTGGTTGGAGGGAGGGAAACCACCCATCTGCCATCAGTGGCCCCTCTGTACAGTGGAGGGGACCCTCCTGTCCCCGCCTGGCCCAGCCGGGCTTGGGGGAGAATGCGGGGCCGTTAGATCTGGAAAAGCAGCTCAGCAGTTCCCGCGTCTCAGAATTGCTGAACACCCAGAGAGATTTTCAGTCCCTCGGCTCTTGAGATTCTCAGAGCCGCCTGTGCAATCTGGTAGCCACCAGCCCCAGGTGGCCGCCGAGCACTTGATCCGGTAAACTGTACACCAGTTCTCAGAGCTTTTATCCCCCCATGTAAACTTCCTGTGAGTGATTCTTCTCTTGATTACACATTGAAATAATATTATGGACATCCTGGGTTAAACAAAATATATTCTAAAACCTCCCTCCTGTTGCTTTTATTTTGGCTACTGGGGACTCGAGAATCCTGCACACAGCTCTCTGTGCATGCCTGTTGGACGCAATGCCGTGGACACCAGCCCTTGGAGGACAGGGGTGTTCATCTCTGCTGTCCCTGCTGTGTCCCCAAGCACAGAGGAGCAGCCATGAATACTAGGTGAATGAATTTGCCATTCATCTGAAAGTCCACCCACATACACCTCTGTCTGTAGGTGATATTTTAACAAATCAAGTGCCCACCAATGCCAGCCAACACTGTTCCGTGTATTTCCCAATCTCCCTGCGAAATCCGTGCTAAAAAGTGGTCCTGGTCTACGAGAAAGCCCTGAACTGACATCCAGATGTCTGGCTTTTCCCCGAGAATATTCAGACAAATGTCCACTCCAACATCGAACACTCTTCCTGACACCTTCTCTTTCCCTTGCTGTCGCGGTGGGTGGGGGCAGAGAGACGAGGCCCGTCCTCTTATGTCATCGCTGTTGTGCGGCCGCCTTGCGAAACCCCCAGGAAATCCTCTTGTTGCCAAACCAAAGCCACTCTGGAGCAGAGCCAGCCTCTGGCCCGTGTGCTGAGAGCTCTGTTCAGGAGGGTTTGGGCGTTCATGTGTTTGACAGAGGATTCCCTGAATTTGAAATGAGCTGGTCACAGTATGTCCAGCTTCCGTGTCTCCCTTGGGACTGTCTGTGACCCCTTGAGGTCCCCAGCAGACTCAGGGAAGAGCCACCCTCGGCTCCAGGCTCTGGAAACATCTCTCAGCCCTGTGCTTCGCACAAAGAGGGCAGCTAAAGCCCCATCTCAACAAGGGGAGGGCGGGGCGTGGTCATGCCCAAGGGGTCTCTGCAGACTTCTCTGTGGGGGCCACGTCACCAAGGAGGCCCCTCCGGACAGTAAGACTTGCCCTGTTGGCTGCTTCAGCCCCTGCACCATCCCTCCTTGGCCGCCCTCGAGTGTCCCCACACTAGATGGCAAGTCCCACGAGGGCAGAGCTCTGGCCGTTTCCCTACGTGCATGACGTCTGTGTCCCTGGCCTTCAGAGTGTCTGCAGGGAGGGGCGAGGATGGCCATTTCCTGTGAGATGCGGCATCCCTGGTCCTCAGAGAGCCACGTGGGCTGTTTCTTATGTTCCTGCCCCGTGGCCCGACGTGACAAGAACCTCAACGTCTGCAGGTCTGACACAGACCTGAGAAGTCAGGTCACAGCAACAAGTGCCACCGAATTTTATCACATTCTAACTGTGAGCCACTGGCTAAGTCCCCTCATGTAAATCTCCCGGCAACCCCTTCCACGGAGGCTCGGGGAGGTTACCTGCCCGAGGCGACCCGGCTGGGGAACACGGGAGCAGCATCCCAAACGCCATCAGGTGCCACATGCCCTCTCTGCCCGGCCTGTGCGGGGCTACAAGTTCCCTAGACTTAGTCACCTTTGGCCCCTGGGTCCCAGCACGGGCCCGGCACACTGTGGGTGCCCGGTGAGTATTTAGCAAACGTCAGAATCACGAGTGGTGCCGACTCTGTGTGCCGGGTACGGGGTCACCTTCACGTCATCATTACAACAGCAGCCGCCATGTGAGGGGTCGAGTCAGGGTCCCCGGAAGGCGTGTTCGGACGCAGATTGCCGCCACTCCCCGGGTGTCTGCCTCAGTGGGTCCAGGCGGGGCCTGAGGATGTGCTTTTCTAGCGGCCTGGTTGATTTGGACGCTGCTGATCTGGGGACCCCACCTGGAGACCCACTGCCCCCCCTTTACAGATGGGGAAACTGAGGCACAGAAAAGATTCCAGCCCACAGGACTCAGGAGGAGAGGGTTGGAGAAGGCAGGGAGGCAAAGTCTTGACTCTGGGAAGCTTCGGAAAGTCACTGAAATCTTTCTACTGTGCAGAAGGCGGCGGGGACTTTTGTGCCTGGGAAGGAGGCCTGGAAGACACTTCCGACGGTGGCAATGTGGGTGGGTCTCACAGGAAGAGAGAACGGATGACAGCCCCTCTGCCCCCCGAGATAGTGGGAGAGAGGCCACCTCGGGGACCTTCTCTTGCTCCCCTGACCTCCCCAGGCACCTGCGCGGGGGGGCCCCACAATGCGGCCCTTGTTCCCAGCCCCTGGGAGCTGCCCCGATGTCCCCGGATCATCCGGCAGAAGGAACAAAGCCCAGCCCACGGCGCTCCGCAGGAAGAGCGTTTTCTCTTGAAGGGGCACAGAGGCTCAGCGAATTGGTGTCCTGGGATTTCTCTCAGCCTGGCCAGGAAATTCCACCTAATCAGCCGCCTCCCTCCCTGCCATTAAACCGGTGGAATTTCCCTTCATTAAGCTTTGCCCAAACAAAGGTCGCAAGTGTCGGAGGAGGACTGCAGAAGCTGTCAGCTCTGGCTGCGCGGGCTGTGCGGGCCCTGGAAGAAATGAGCGCAGCCTGGGCGTCACTGACGCTGTGGTGTCCTCACGCACAGCTCGGGCATGTCACCCAAAAGCGCCCCGGGAGGCTGGGAGGTGGGAGCAGGTGCCACGCCCCAGGAAGCCACAAGAGCTCAAGCTTCGAGGGGCCTAGGGTATGTCATACTCTTGATTTTATATTCCTTTTCTTTCTTTCTTTCTTTATTTGAGACAGAGTCTCGCTCTGTTGCCTGGGCTAGAGTGCCATGGCGTCAGCCTCGCTCACAGCAACCTCAAACTCCTGGGCTCAAGCGATCCTTCTGCCTCAGCCTCCCAAATAACTGGGACTAGAAGTATGCGCCACCGTGCCTGGCTAATTTTTTCTATATATTTTTAGTTGTCGGCTAATTTCTTTCGACTTTTAGTAGAGACGGGGTCTCACTTTTGCTCAGGCTGGTCTCGAACTCCTGGCCTCAAGCGATCCTCCCACCTCGGCCTCCCAGAGTGCTGGGATTGCAGGTGTGAGCCACCGCGCCCGGCCTCGTATTCCTTTTCTAAAAAGGACCCTCAGATATGAAATTTCAGCATTCCCGTTATGGGCTGAACTACGTCCTCTCAACATTCCCACGTTCAAGCCTAATCCCCAGTCCGTCAGGATGTGGCTGCATCTGGAGACGGGGCCTTTACGGAGGCGATTAAGATAAAAGGAGCGTGGGCCCTGATGCAATCTGTCAGGTGTCCCGGTTAGAGCAGATTAGGACGCAGACATTGCGCAGAGGCAGGACGACGTGGAGACAGCGAGAGGATGCAGTCTGCGAGCCGAGGACGGAGGCCTCGGGAGAAACCACCACCCCTGCCCGACACCGTGATCTCGGACTTCCAGACTCCAGGACTCAGACGAACATAAATTTCGGTTGTTTAAGCCGCCCAATCTGTGGGAGTCTGTCAAGGCAGCCGGAGCTTAGCAACCACGCCCATTTTACAGATGCATGAACTGAGTCTCGGGAGGGGCCGGTGCCTTCCTTGAGGCATAGAGCTCTCAACACCAGACCCCAGCCCGGGCCTCTGGACTCCAAGCCCGGGACTTGCTCCCGTGGACAGTAACGATGCGTGTCAGGACGAGTGGCGTGTGCCAAAAAACAGACTGGCAGCCTGAACCAGGGCTCGACCCTTTCCAAAGCACATTCTGGAAAAGCATACTTTAGAAGCCTGCACAGGCTTCGACCTAGAAATTTCACTTCTAGGGATTTGAGGACGCGGTCTCAGAGTGTACAGACACCCCCCCCAAAAGGACGTTCCTCATGGTGAGGACAAAAAAGGACTTATAACACCTCCAACTCTGCAGGGAGGCAGGTATGCCATCTGACGCAGGTCTGAGTAGTCATTACCAAGGACACGTGGGTGCAGGTGCTGGAAGCATCTATGATCTCGCGCGTGAGAATACAGAGTAATCGGCATAACCCCCTTTACCAAGTGCTTGCTGCTGACAAGCCCTGGAGAGGCTCCATGCCATTCAATCCTCCCAACCACACTACGGGGCGGGGACTATGATTCCCATTTCACAGATGAGAAAAACTGAGGCGCAAAGAAAGTGGGTGGCTCACTGAAGGTCACAAAGTCGGTAGGAAGCAGCGCCTAGGCCTGTTGGACTCGACTCCTTACTCTTATTTAACTCTATGTAACTATGTTATTAGGCAGCTTTACAGAACTACCGTGTAACTGTAATTTGATCCACGTGTTCTGTGCACACCACACACACAGGACAAGGACCAGCGGGCACACACCAGTAATCTCACAGTAGCTCTCCCAGGTGACAGGTTATGGCTCATTGTCTTTGAGCTTATCTGATGACTCTCAATTTTCTACCAAAGCATGCATTGGTGGTAGGGAAAAGAAGGTTCTTATTTTGAAAAACAAAAGAAAGAAAGGAAGAGGAAAGGGCCCGGGCTTGGCCTGGGTGTCCTGGTAGGAGTCAGTGTGAGCCTACCCAAGCGTAATTCACAGCGTGAGGACGGTGGCCGCTGGCCAGGCCCCCACTCCCATGGGCGGCGCCACCCTACCTTTCGGACTGAACCCCGTTCCGTAGCGAGGCCGCATAGGTCTTCTTCTTATCCACAGGCATGACGTCCACATAGCCCCCGCTCTCGTCCCCAATGACGCCAGCGTGCAGGGCGGCCTTGCAGATGCTCGAAGTCTGAAAGCAAGGAAGGGCAGGGTCAGCGCTGGGGACTGTGGCTCCTGGTCCCAGCCGGCTGGGGCTTGCCATTACGGGGCCGACCACGCCGACCCTGGGGACCATCGAGACCTCGATTCCTCAGTGGTCTGTCTGGAGACCTGGCAGCATCGTTCACTCATTTGCTCAACAATATTTCCTGAGCACGTAGCTACTATGTGCCGGGCACTGTCCTAGGCACCTGGGGCCTTTAGCAGGGAAGAAAATAAAGACACTGCCTTCGCAGATAAGTAAGCAACTACACAGATAAGGTAGCTTCAGCTATGAGGAAAGTAAAACCAGGTCATGAGGTCTAATGACTCAGTAGAGGGGGCTGTTTTAGAACAGCTCATCGGGAAAGACTACATGACAAAAAGGAGCCAGTCACAGCCATGGGAGGGGCCTCCAGGCAGCTGGAATGGCTCGTGCAAAGGCCCTGGGGTAGGAGAGAACTCATCATGTCCCAGGAACAGAAAGAGGGCCGGGGGGCTAGCATACAGTGAGGCAGGCAGAGTGGGAAGGTGGGGGGGTCGGGGCCAGTCATACCGTGTGGACCACTGGGGAGCCTGGGCTGTTTTAGGTGCCAAGGGGGCCACTGAGTTTCAACCAGGGGCAGGCTGTGCTGTTTTCTAAAGTCATCAGCGGCTCAATTTCTGGATAACGAAACCCCAAGTTAAACTCTCACTAGGATCTTAACTTACCCAACAGAAAAGTGGGCCTCAGGATGGGTTGTCTGAGGGCAACTAATCGACATTTCTCGAAGCTGAGGACACTCGTGTGGGGGCGGGGTGGCGGCCAGTGCTCGCTAAGGATGCGGGTTCCCGGGCCTCACCCTGACCTACCGCCCCACAGTCTTCCCGCGGGGACCAGGGGACTCGGAATCGCACCTGAGGTGAGGCGCTGCCGGGGCTCCTCCCTCTGCTTTGCCTATGACCTTCCCACTGGCCCGTGCCAAGACCCAACGTCGGCTTTGGCCGTGGTCGCCACCTGGGCACCATCCCTGTGGGATGCCGGGTCCCCCGGCCCCTCCCACCGGGCTGTAGGGCTGGAGCTGAGCTGATCCGTCCGTGGACTCGAGCAGGGCTGATGCGGACGCTGAGTGTACGAAACGCCAGCCCTGTGCCAACTGCCTTTCCTGTATTATCTCATTTAATCTTCAAGCAAGGTGGTGACTACCCCTATTCCCATCCTACATGGCCTCAGTGAGATCTGACAGCTTTGCCAAGGCCACTTGGGCAGTTAACGATTCAGTAGATGGCAACTGAAGTCTCTGCTTCTGTGGTCGGCAGAATAAGGGTCCCCAATGCTGTCCTCGTCCTAATCCCCAGAACTGTGGCTATGGGACCTTACGTAGCAAAAGGGGTTTTGCAGATATAAGTAAGTTAAGGACCCTGAGGTGGGAAGATTATCCTGCTCAGTGTCACCACAGGGATCCCTGTAAGAGGGGGCAGGAGGGTCACAGTCAGAGGCATGAGAAAGACCCACAGCTTCGAAGGTGGCGGAAGGGGCCCTGAACCAAGGGATGCAGGCGGCTTCAGGCTGTGAGCTGTCACCCCATCCTCCAACAACCAAGTGCCTCCTGGGGGATGTCACTGCTTTTGCACGAGAAGAAAAACCGCCCTGCCTTTTCCCGGGAAGTTAACGTGGCTGCAAAAAATGTGGCTCCAACACACATGTTCATACCAAAGCACCCCTCAGTCCCAGGCAAACCGGGACGGTTGGTCGGTCACCTGACCTGCACGAGGAAGTGTTTTCCTCCTGGAGGAAAGATCCGGAACTTCCCAATTCTCATAGTGCTTTGTGCCCCCAAAAGACTAAGGAGCAGGAAGTTTGTGTCCATCTCAACAAGAAGCAGGGAGACTTTTGACATGAAAGGATCGTTCTAGAATCCCTCTAGCGTCACTGTCAGCGGGAGTGTTTTGTGAGTGAGCCCCACGGCGCTCACTGCTCTCACCGGCAGGCAAAACCGGCATTGTCTCTGTGTCTGCGGCACGGCCCACTCTGCTGCCTGCCGTACCAGAAGGGAGGCCCCGGGGCGGCCGTTCCCTGATGGCACCAGGAGGGACACGTCCCTGTGCTGTCACAGACATGCCCTGGCCAGGGAGGAGCATGACCAAGAGCTGCCAAGAGGCTTTGGCTGCAGCCTCGGTGACAGTGCTTTGCTTCCTGTCCCTGGAGGGTTTCTAGACCAGTGACAGGTTCTCTGTGATAACAGCAAGCTGCAGGCCGTGAGGATGAAAGGATCCCTTCGCGGCCAGATCCGCCTTGGGCCACGAGGGCAGCCTGGTTACCGCCCACTGTCCACACACTTGCCCACTGTCCACACACTTGCCTCCGAGGACCACACTCTTCCTCCTTGTCCCTTCCTTCCCCCCACGGCCCTCCTCTCCCCAGGCTTCTGTGCAAGGTACGAAGTGTCCTCCCCTTTCTCAGGGCCTGCTGCAACACGAACCCCTGGATACTTATTCACCGATATCGGCATAGAGGCTGGCAACATGTCCTGCCTCCGATGCTCGTCAGCTGTGTCACCTGGGGGACCTGGCTTAACCCCTAGAGCCCTTTTTCTCAGTAAGAGTGTGGATCATCACAGGGAACATCTCTGAGCATTTACCAAGGGAGCCCACTGCAAGCATTTCACGTGCGTAGACATAGTGATCCTAATAAACCTCCGAGGTCGCTGTTATCACTATTCTCCCAGTGGATGGGCAGACTGAGGGTCCTGCCCGAAGTCCCTTAGCCGTAGACAGCAGGGCCAGGACTGCCACTCAGAGCAATCTGCACCCTGTCCTATACGTGGTAATCACGTTAGAGAGCTATGGTGAAGCTTAAATAAGATCAAGAGCCTAATGCAGGCTGGTGCTCAGCAGTTGTTAATAAGACCACCGCCATAATTGTCACTGTCACCATCACCATTACTGAAAATTCCCAAGGAGCTGTCCTCACTAACCCAGTGGCCCTCCGCATGCGGTCCCAGACTGGCAGCGTCAGCATCACCTGGGCATCTGTTAGAAACGCAGATTCCCCGGCTCCACGCCAGACTCTGACTCAGACGCGCTAGGGGTAGGGCCCAGGAATCTCTCCGAGCCGGGCCTGGGGGGTTCTGGTGCAGGCATAGCGTGAGAACTCACCCGAGCACCGAGCAAGACAGGGAGGAGGACAGATGAGAAAACTGAGGCTCGGGGTGGGGGAGGCTTGCCCAACGTCACAGCCGGGGCTCTGTTCTCGGGGCCACTCCCTGATGCTTCCCTTGCCTGCAGCTCACCACAGCGTGGGGTCTGCCAAGAAATGCACTCCTGGTGAACAGGCGGGAACTGTGGCACAACCAGGCCCTTCAAAGGTCTGGAGAGAGCGCTCCCAAAATAAACCTCTTAGCTAAACAGACGTTTTCCAAAAGGCATCATCATTTCCCAGAATACAGAGTGACCTAGAAACCGGGGCCAGAAAATAGCCTCTGAGACGGAGGTGGCTTCCTTCCCTCCCTTGTTCGTTATTTCTCCCTCCCTTCCCTCCTTCTTTTTGTCTTCCTTCTTTCATTTCTGGAAGAGCTGTTTAATCACTGACTACTGCAATGTCTTCGTTTACTTACTCCTCCAACAAACACTGAATCCGCCAAGCCCTGTCGTGAGCACCGTAGTCCCAAAAGCTCCGAAGCCTCGTGAACACGTTAATTAAAGGCTGCACACAGGTCTTTACCCACGTGTCTGTTCATATCAGTGCAGGCAACTCCTGACGAGGCGGGACGGACTAGGGACAGAACCGTCTAAAGCCAGACACGCCTTCATGTGCGTCTCACCTGTGCCATGTGCTAGCTGCGCGGTTTGGGGCAGGTTTTCCTGAGCCTTGCTTTCCACCTGTGCAAAATGCGGATAAGGACACCTAGAGACGGTGTTTCTAAAGAACCTGAAACATAGCAGGTGTTGGATAAAAGGTAGCTTTATAATACTACTAAATATTCATCAAGTTCTTTCATTTCTAATTTTTTTTTTTTTTTTTTTTTTGCTTTATAGGTTTAGCTGCTGTGCTGTTTGGTGCGTACAGATTCGATTTTCATGTCCTCTTTGTGAATTGTACCTTTTGTGCCATTTCATAATGAACTGCTTTGCCCCTTTTGGTGTGTTCCACCTTACATCACGCTCTCTCAGACGGTGACGTCGCCACGCCTGCTTTGCTTGTAGGTAGCTGGACTAGCTTTGCCCATATCCCTTCATTTTTAAGTCATTTTACAATCGAAATCTCTTTTAATAGCTGAATTTGGTTCAAACGGCCAGTGCAATAATTGATATATCTCATTTCACTCCGTCATAAAAATTCCAACTGAACTCCATTTTAGCTGAGTAGCTTTCAAGAAGAAAAAGGACGGGAAACAGCTTAGTCATGAGGGCTGTTTTGCCTCTGCAGAGCTCAGTGACCTCACATTTACAGGAATCTGCAGCAGGCGAAGCAGACGGTGGGGCGAGTGGGGGGAACCATAAAATGAAGATGAAAAGGGGAGTAAAATGTCAGCGGGAGACGAGAGATGCTGACCTCAACGTGGGATTTTGGAAGATCTACCAGATTCCCTCAACTACATAATCCCAGCTCTCGGCCATTCTACAGAAGGGAAGACAGCTTGGCAAGACCCCACAGCCTGCCGGCCACGGAGCTGGGACCACGTTCGTGTCTTCCTGGTCGCCACAGCCCTAAAAACCTGGACGACCGGAGGGAAGAGACCATGTTCTGGAGGAATCACCTAAGAAAAACCAGGCTAAAGCTGCCTCGCTAAAGTCAGAAGGGGGAAATGGAAGAAGAGATTCCAGTACAATGAGTGGTCATTAACAAGCAGCAAATTAGGGACAGTTTGTATGTTCTTCTGTGTGCTCTCACCTAAGTGTGTACACAGCCAAAAGGAAATGCAGCTAGGAGGGCGGACTGGTCGCTATGAATGCATCAGGAGAGCCGGAAAGATTGTGACCTCTCTGGGAGAAGGAAGTATGGGAAGCAGGCAGCCCTGACGCCATGAAAACATTTTGGTAAGACGGGCACACCTGCACCTGCATTGGCAGGACTGGGAGGTGGGAGCACTCACGCTTCCATAAACGCGGAAACCAGGGCAACGGTGGCAGAGACGAGCAGTCTGGATTTAGCCAGAGGCACTGGAATAAAATCTCAAGTGTCCAGACCTTGGAACTTGGTTTTTGAGTCTTAACCGGCTGGGAGAGGCGGTTACCAGAAAGGGCGCATACTCACATCCGCGTAGATGTTGGTCCCAAACACAGGTGCCCAGTAGGAAGGCTCGTCTTTACAGCGCGCCGGACAACGGACTCTGGAAAACAAGAGGCACTTCGGTCACGGGCGGGCTCGGCTGAAAACAAAGCTTCTTGCACCAGGTCCCTTGATTTGAGTTTCAGGACTCAAGTCCCCAGTTGAAAGTAAACTACCACACGGTTTTACTCTCTGAGACAATCAACACCTGTCCCATCCTGGCCGTCATCAAGACATTTTTGCTCCTCTGAAATAGCCTATAGAACAAAATAAGGCATGCACGAAAAAGACATGCACAGATGAAGAGGTGAAGAGGAATAAAAATCTACGAGAGATGATCGTGGAATTGTGAGCTGGTGCCGACTGTCCTTGGGCGTTGGCCAGTTCATACCATGAGCACGTTATGGAGATTATAATCAATAGGGTTTTTTTATTTAAGTCCGCTTCCCGGTGTGGGGGAGGAAAGGGTGGAGGCCCTCACCTCAGTGAGTCACAGAATATTCCAAGGAGGGGCACTGATAACCCCGCGGGAAGGGTTAGATCACCCTGTGTCAGTCACCGCGCGCCCGAGGGGTGGGGAGGGAGCCTCCGTTGGAAATGGGTGGGCCCTAGGTGGTTTGAGAGATTCAGACCAGGAAAGAGCGTGAGCTTTACTCAAGAAAAGGTCTTTGGTGTTTATCCAGAACAGTCCATCACCACTGGCTGGAGCCCAGGGACCCAGAAACCAAAATGGCGGCCAGAAGCCACGTGGTATCTAGCCACGCCACGTGGGACTTTTGGGGGGGGGGAAGGCCCGGGATAGAGAAGTCCAAACAGTTCTTGGGGGTGGAGAGAAAGGGTGTGCGTGTGTAGAGTTAAAAACCAAAGAGATCTCAGCCCAAGGGGTAGTTAATAAGCAAGAAAAAAGAAAGAATTAGGGAGTCCAAGAACGTTCTTTCCGACTTCTCCTGGAACGGCAGGTCAGAAACTCGCGTTTTAGATACTGCACCCTGTCCAGCTTTTCTTTTTGCTTGTGTTTTCTGAAATTGTTTCCTTCTGCTTCTCTTTAATGTCCGGGGAACTCTACTCTAAGGCTGTTACCACCCCTGGAACTTTCGAGGGGGTGGGGGGACCAGAGAGAAGCCCCGGGGAGGTCAGCACAGGGAAAGGACTCGACCCTCAGACTCCTCTCCCCAGGGAGGGACCCGCCCGGGGCTTTTTCCTGCTTAGCCCTGGGGTCTCCACCTGCTGTGCTCGGAGAATCTGCATCTCCAGGCCAGGAGAGGGCTCAGGGACGGTACCTCCCCCACCCGAGGCGGGGGCTTTATCCTCAGATCGTTCTGACCCAGGGTGCCGGGCCTACTGCCGTGGTTCTCATTTCACGGCGGAGCCCCGCGGGCCAGCTCTCACAGTCTGAAGGGCCGCTCTGCTTTACGGCTGTCTGGAGGGCAGCCCCGCTTTACGGCGGCGTGCCTTCTGAGCGTCTGCCCACGTGGGTACCGTGCCCCGGAGACTTGGGCCTGTTCAAGCTAAGGAGGCCCCTCTGCTGAGGGGGATGTTTTCTGCGTCCCTTCCCCACGAGGCTCTCCTAGCGCTTCCGAGAGGAATGTCACCTTCATTTTATGCCACGAGGCATCAGCTTCCAAGAATCAGCTAATCAAGGCTTGGGCAGATGCCCGTAGAGCCTACTCCTTGGACAAACAAACCGTGGTCTGGCCACGGAACGGACACCGCACGGAGACATGAAAGAATCAACCACGGGCAGGCTCCACACACGGATGCGTCTCCCAGCGTGACGCGGAGCGCAAGAAGCCGGACGCAAAAACCCACTCACGGCGGCGGCGGCTCTATAATGTTGCTGACGAGGTAAAACTATAGCAACAGGAGGAGTGCCACGGCGGCAGGGATGTGGGGGGCTGACCGCCCAGGCACTCTCTGGGGTGAGGGCGACGTCCCACATCTTGGTGGCATGGTGGCGGTGGCCTGACTGTAACGTTTGCCCAAATACATCGAATTGTATTCTTACAAGGGACGGAATTTATCGCATACGTCCATGAAGCTGATTTTTACTAAAAGCTACTTCCAACGTGATCCATAGAAGATATTACAGATTGAGCTCAAGAAACGACACACTGCTATAAAGGGGATAAGTGACCCCTCAGCGTCCAGAACAGCTGATCTAAGAGACAGGATGCCCAGTCTCCAGGCTGACCCAGGCCGGCTGGGAAGAGCTCGGAGGCCGATGATGTCGCTGATACCCGTATACTTTTTGGCGGGAAAAAGCAACATCAAGCGCAGCATCATCCCTTTCTCAGTCACGCCACTAGAGCAGGGTCGTGGGACCTCGCTGCATGCTAGAGTCACTGGCGAGGGCTTCCGTGGTCTGGGCAGGGACCTGGGAATTTTTTTTAATGCCTTTGCCCAGAGATTCCAACACACAGCCCAGATTGACAGCCAATGTCTAAGGGTCTAGCAGTCTCTGACTTTGTGCACAAAGTGATTGATTTCTGGGTGCATCCCGGCGCGGTCCCCCCTTCTCTCAGCCCCAGCGTAGGCAAACCCAGACGCCAGTGACATTTTGCGAGAAGGTGATGCCCCTGCCCCCAAGGGGAGAGACCCCCAAGCCCCCCCTGCCCCCTGGCTGCTGTTTCCTGCCCCCTCCTCAAGCCTCACCTTGGGCAGTGGGCCGCCGGCTTTTCAAACGGGCAGAGCTGAGCGACAGTGGTATAGCAGTCCAAGTCCTGCACTGTGAACGGGAACACAGAGGGAAAGGGTCAGGGCCCCGGCAAACCTGGACCTCAGGCTACATGCCTGTAAGATGAGTCTGTGCAGATACCCAACAAAGGGGACTGGGTTGGTACCTCAGGGGACTTCTATGCAATGGGATGATGGGGAGATCACTAAAGTCAGGTTTAGAGGAACATTTAAAGGCACAGAAAATATATTCTGGATACACAGTTATTTAAGAAAAAAATTGTATGTGATTCCATTTCAAATTTTAAAAGCTATCAAAATATATATTACCAGTGTATCTACTTTTAATACATAAAGAAAATAAACCAGAATAGTCACCAAAATGTTCACAGTGCTTATCTCTAACTAGTAGAATTTAGGTCAAGTCATTTTTTAAAAATCATTCCTCCCTGTTATTTTTAAATTATCTGGAATAAACAAGCACTCTTTTCGTAAAAAGAAAAAGGCACTACTACACACTTTTATAAGGATATCTAATGAGATATTCTTGCATCCAGGGCAAATGACAACAGTTGCTTTCGCAGAGGAAAGGATGGTCAGTGGCCACACTCCAGGAAGGACACGGCACACTGCTCCCAGATTGCGGCCTGCCCAACATTACTCCAGTCAAGGCCCCGGCTTGGGCAACTGTAACCCATCCATCCACGTCTGGTCGGAACACGCCCTCCCGTCCACACCTCCCACCCTGCCAAAGGAACACAGGCTACGCCATGTAAGAAGCTGGGCCAGAGAGGGCAGAGATGTGGCCCATGCGCTTCCCAAACTCCCCCTCTCCCTTGTCCACGGCAGACATTACTAATCTATGGAGCTCCAGGAAGCCTCTACCAATCGATAGAAACTGGCACTGCCAGCGAAAACTCAGCCACCCTAGCCCCAGCTGTCAGTGTTTCTGTGGCATTCAGCTGGCAAGCTCAGGCCTGTGCTTCAGGTTCAGCAATCTGGGGCCAGATTCAAGTCCAGAGATGTTTAGAGAGTAGTTAAAGAAATGACCTCCTCAGGACCCTCTCGGAAAAGCCTTTGCAACGCTGGGAACAGCAATGTTCACTGGGGGTGGGGTGGGAGGATTGGAGGATTAACATGAAAACAACAACTAAAGGGAGTGAAATTTCCAGGGAAATCCAAGATAACCTGGGTATTATGGTCACAGAAGAGGCTGCCAGCTTACCTTTCACTTTTGATACCATGAATGAGCCAGAAGGTTTGTATTTGCTGCAAAAGAAAACATTAGGTCAGTGCAAACAGAATTTCTTCTGGAAGTGCACCCTTGCTCGGGTCCTTATCTTATTTATGGCCCCAACTTCACACTTTCTTACTTGTTTTCCATCAGCCTGAAACCTCTCAGAATATTCTAGAGCAAGCCTTCTTAACCTTTTTTGTACCAAGGACTCCTCTGGCAGCCTGCTGATGCCTACAGACCCCTTCTCAGAATAATGGTTTTAAAAACGCCTAAGATGAATTTAAAACATTACAAAGGAAATCAGTTATTATTAACATCATTATCAAAGCGTTGAAGCACATTTGCACTAGAGTTACAGCTGTGCTTTTTTATTAATGCACTGAATAGCAGAATCTGAGGCGGGTCTTCTAACTGCTGTCATTTCAGGAGAGTGGCAGCAGGGACGGGGTTTCAAGATGTTTGCTGCAACCGGACTCTTCCAGTGAGAAAGTCGCTGGCCCTGCTAATGCTAGCCTGGTTTGTGGCCAGCATTCACGATGGAAGGCAACACTATATTTCAATTACAGATTAGTGAGAATAAAACCGTAGGCCGGGCGCGGTGGCTCACGCCTGTAATCCTAGCACTCTGGGAGGCCGAGGCGGGTGGATTGCTCAAGGTCAGGAGTTCAAAACTAGCCTGAGCAAGAGTGAGACCCCGTCTCTACTAAAAATAGAAAGAAATTAATTGACCAACTAAAAATATATAGAAAAAATTAGCCAGGCATGGTGGCACATGCCTGTAGTCCCAGCTACTCGGGAGGCTGAGGCAGAAGGATCGCCTGAGCCCAGGAGTTTGAGGTTGCT
>CAUYRT010108424.1:0-23187 GCA_963574885.1 Lepilemur ruficaudatus
GTCCCAGCTACTCGGGAGGCTGAGGCAGAAGGATTGCTTGAGCCCAGGAGTTTGAGGTTGCTGTGAGCTAGGCTGATGCCACGGCACTCTACAGCCTGGGCAACAGAGTGAGACTCTGTCTCAAAAAAAAAAAAAAAAGAAAAGAAAATATGAAATACTTTGGCATAAATTTAACAAAACATGTTCAATACCTATACACTAAAAGCTATTAAATACTACTTAAAGAGATTAAAGAAGAACTAAATAAATGGAAAGACATGCTATGCTCATGGATTTGGTAGAATTAATATTTTTATAATATCCATGCTCCTCAAATTGATCTAAAGATCCAGTGCTTGGGATTTGGATCAGAGTGGCAAAAAAATAAAATAAAAAAATAAACATAAAAAGTAAAGATCCAATGCAATCTAAATCATTATCTAGTAGATTTCTTCATAGAAACTGACCAACTTAAAAAACTTTATATGGAAATGCAAAGGACTTAGAATACCCAAAGTAATCTTAAAAATGACTTAGAGTACCTGACTTAAATACTATAATTCTGCAGTAATCAAGACTTTGGCAAATTGATCAATGAAACAGAATAGTGAGCCCAGAAATAGAACCACATTGATAGGGCCATTTGATTTTCAACAAAAGGTCCTATGTAATCCAATGGGGAAAGGAAACTCTTTTTAACAAACAGGGCTGAAACAACTGGATATCGTATTTAAAAATAAAGAACCCCCTAACCCCTATCTCCCACAGAAATTAAAGATGATTCATATACATAAACACAAAAGCTATCACTATAAAAATTCTTGAGGAAAACACAAAATATCTTTGTGACTTTGGGCTTGGCACAAGTTTTTAGACATGACACAGAAAGTAGTAAACAAAAATGATAAATTAGATTTCTTTAAGATTACAAATGTTATAAGATACAACTAGGAAAATGATTCGGCAAGCTGTAGACTGAAGTTATTCATCAAATGTATCTGACAAAGGATTTGAATCTAGAAAATATATGACTCAATAATAAAAAGACAACCCAGTTACAAAAGGATAAGATATTGGACACTTCAAAAGGGAAATATATGAATAGCTGATACATTCATGGAAGATGTGCTTAACAACATTAGTTATCAGGGAATTACAAATTAAAGCCACAGTATAGCACTAAACATCTAGCAGAATGGCTGATATTAGACTGCAACACCAAATGTTGGTCAAGATGATGTGGAGCTCACAGAATTCTGAGAAATTGTCGTTGGCCCCATAAACTTTCCAGTTACAAGCACATTAGAAAAAGACTGGCAGTTTGTTAGAAAGCTTAGCAACTTCCACTTTGAGATCTTTACCCAGAAGAAATGAAAAACATCATCACAAAATGACTTGTACAAATATGTTCATAGTACTTTCATTCATAATAATCCAAAGCAGGAAATAATCTAGGTGTCAACAACAAGGGAGCATATAAACTGGATTATTCAGACAACGATGGCCTACTACTCAGCAATAAAAATAGATGAATACTGATGCACACACGTGAATGAATCTCAAAAACATGCTGAATGAAAGAAGCCTAACACAAAAGAGCTCATATTGTACGGTTTCATTTTTATGAAGTTCTAAAACAGGCAGAACTAATACATGATGAAAATTCAGAACAGTGATTGCCTTTAGGGTACTAGGGAGGGGATTGACTGGGAAGGGGCATGAGAACTTTCTGAGGTGATAGTAATGTTAGAGTTTGGGTTATACAGCTGTAGGTGTTTGTTAAAACTTATTAAATGGACATTCAATATTTGGGTATTTCACTGTGTGTGATCTTTATTACACCAAAAAAAATCTATAAAACAAATACTAGATAGTAATGGTATACATGTTGAAATGTTTAGGAGCAGACTGCACTGATATCTGTAACTTTGAAATGCTTTAAAAATTAGATGCATTGATGGATAGATAGAGGAATATATGATTGGATATGTAGTTGATGAAACAAATACAGTAAAATGTTAATTATAGAAACTAGGTGGTAGGTAAATATATGGATGTTCACTGTACAATTTTTTAAACTTTTCTGTTTTAAATATTAATATTTTCATAGTAAAATGTTGGAAAAATAGAATGAAATACATGTAGTTAAAAGGTATTGCAAACTTGTTTATAGAAAAATTCAATTGTTTATTAATTAACCTATATTTATAAATCAGCTAGCTATATGCTGGGAAGTCTCAAAAGCATCACAGATACAGAGACCAGCAAGGCAAGCATGGTCCTTGCCCTCGTAGAACTTGTAATTCTTGTTTATCAGATTCACACTTTTGCCCAGAATTCCCTATGCTTCATCTCTTGTATTATTTAGGATTTATCTGTTTATCCAGAACAGATAAACTATGAAGTATCTTAGTTCACAGTTATTTAAAAGTACCTCTAGGGAAGTAGCTTCTCCATATCTCTGAGCTTTTAGGATTCATGCTTTCAGAAGCTTTTTATTGAGTTTTTACTGATCATTTTCCCAAAAGAAACCTCGTTTTTTCCTAAAGAATAAAGTTCTTGGCAATGTAGACAGAAACACTCTTGTTTATATAATGAACATGAGCATAAACTCTGGGCTTTAATTTATTAGGGTATCCAGTTAATTTCCACTAAATGACCCGAAACATTAAGCTGTCTGAAATCACATTAAATTTTTAAAGTACATGTCCTTAGAGGAAAATCTGTGTGTTTATAGGACAGAGATGTCAATGTTAAGGTATGCCCATGTTTGCCTATACAATTATCAAATTTAACCAAGTTGGCCAGATATTATTAAATAAATGGTTTAAATGATTCTATTTTTCTATCAGATTTATTGTATTTTCTTTATTATTTAACTGGTTAAATATTTTCATAGCTATATGTGTGTGGAGGGTTAGTCTCTGGGATTTTGATAAGAGAGGTTTGAACTATTTTTGAAAGTTCATTAATTAGCTTCCCATTTCTGCTCCCAGTGTCAAGACCTTCCTGTTCTTGGCTCAATATCCTGCTCTGGAGAGAATACCTCCAAAAGATTTACTATCCATTCCATCCACCCAGAAATCCCTGTCCGAAAGTCCTAGATAGACCAAATGACACAACCTTTCTGTCAAACTCAGACACTGAAAACTCCCAGAGGAGTTAGGAGGATTCCTTGACCTCAGAGGGAACATGCTTTTGAGTTCTAGAGAGAGAGTTCAGAGCCAGCCAGTTAGAGTTTGAGTTCTGAGTATACAGAGTTGGCTGCATCTCACAGCCCTCTCTTTCTTTTGGTGATTTGGTTATGTCTGCCTGTCCTGTACTGCCTAGTCCTTGTTTGGACTGGGCTTGATATCTGTCACATCGCTAATTCAGGATTTGTTTTACTTTAATGCCTAATGTAGCTGCTGCCAGCCCCTTTTCCCCGATGGCCTGATTAAATTTGGCCTTGTCCTATATTTGCTGCCTTCCCTTGTCTGTGCCTCTGACTCTAACTCCTTACCTTTACTCAACACCTGGAGAGTCCCTGCCACCTCTCCCCACCTCTTCCTATAGCCAGCAGAGTGGAAGCTTGGTAGTTCCTCATATGAGGATGCTTGAGATGTATTGAGTCTCTGCATCTTCGTACCTTTTCACTAAGACACTTTCCCTATGAGTCTCAGTTAGCTCGGTGTTACCTGCCATATTCACGGGTTATCAGCCGTTTTCCCCGCTCATCTCAACCTCTGCTAAATCTATATCTATTAGATTTTGTATACATTCAAAAGAATGATTTATGTAATGCTGAGTAAGTCGTAATGAATAGCAATAAAACAAACACTTTTTGCCACCACTCAGCTTAAGAATTAAAATGTTGTCCTTTTAAACATATAAGGTATTGGGTTGCACTTTATAATTCCTATAGTAAAGTAATAGTATCACTGAATACTTAAAGGTACTTAAGCATTGTCTTCAGATATGTACTTTTTTCAGAATATTTAACAAATTCACATAGGCCATTAGTGAGGTTTTACTGTAGATTCCAGTATTCGCCTTTATCTGTCATGCTTTTTAGAATTCACTAGAGTTACCATGCCAAGTCCGTCATAAATACAGAGTTTTGTCAAGCTGACCCTTGGAATAAAGGAGAGAACTTTCCAAAGACTATAGCTACCATACTGTTTTTCCCCTAGAATGACTGCTGATGGAGCACCAGAATTGAAGGTAGAGAGTATGAATTCCAAGGCCAAGCTGCATGCTGCTCTTTACGAGAGGAAGCTCCTGTCTCTGGAGGTGCGAAAACGTAGACGACGGAATGGCAGATTGAGGGCAATGAGGCCAAAATACCCAGGTACCTGCTGGTGAGCTTTCACCAAACTCCATTATCTGGGTTTTGCCAGACTGAGTTAACCAGCTGCTTACTCAACATTTAATGAGTCAGAACCTTCCTAAGGTTCACATGCATTTTTTTTTTGTATAATCCTTTTTTTCTGAAACTTAATTTCAAAAGGATAATAAGTTTTTAAGCCTTCCATTCTATAATATTTGTATTGAAGAATATCTGAAGCACACACATTTTGGCTTTTACTCTTATTTCAGCATCATACAAATACCTCATACTTCGGAAATATTAGCCTGAGTTTGATGGAACCCTGAGCATTACTGTTCAGGTTTTATGTAATTAGGTAAGTGCAGTTCATTCTTTGCCATTGCTGAATGGCATACATATTTTAGACAAAGTAGAATTTCTTTCTCTGCAGCTTCTCCCATGTTGCAGGTCTATTTGTAATTGATAGACTGACTTCCTTTTTTTCCTTTTTCTACCTTTTTTGTGGAGCACCTATATCAGGCAGCATGTTAGTCACTGGCATTTCATTGGTGAATAAAAAATATGTGGTCTCTGTCCTCATAGAACTTAAAAGGCAGTAAAGAAGGATATTCAGTAACATAGGACAGGAAGATATCCCCCTGCTCTCTGTGCCTCCATGAAGTGTGCTTTTCTAAAATCCTCTAACGCACTGTAGAAATAACTCAACGAAGGGTTTTTGCTTTTGGTTTTGTTTTTTCCTTAAGTTGTGAGAGAGCCATTGGTATGATAGAAATAACAAATTTAATGAAGATCCTTAATAGGTTTTTAGAATATATGATTACAGAGTAACATGTGGTTGCCGTTAATTTTGTGTCTTGTTTGTTGTTTGATTTAGAAATGGGTTTTTACTAAAAAGATAAAAGGAAGGTTTTGGGAGAGAGGAAAATTTAATCCTTTTTTCAGCAACATTAGTGATTCTTCGCATTTAGTGATTACCCAACCAGCTGAAATGAATGTTAAAACTGAGACAGAGAGTGAAGAAGAGGAAGAAGTTGCATTAGACGATGAAGAACAGGAAGCTTCCCAGGAGGAGTCTGCAGGATCTCTTGGAGAAAATCAAGCCAAATATACACCTTCATTGACTGTTACAGTAGAAAATTCACCCAAAGAAAATTCCTTGAAAATTCCTGAATGGAATAATAAAGGTGAACAATGCTGCAAAACTGAGACTCAGGAGCCAGAGCCTAAATTTAACCTGATGCAGATTCTGCAAGATAATGGAAATCTTAGGTATGTACCTTTTGTAATCATAGTAATAAAACTAATAGCTAACTTGTACTGTGTACTAGGTACTGTTTTAATGGCTTTATAATCATTTTTATTTAATATTTCCAGAATTCTTATGAAATAATGACTATGATTACATATTGCTATTATTAAGGAAACTGAGTCTTAGAGAAATTAAGTAACTTGTTCAAGATAGACTTTGCAGTACAAACCCAGGTCACATTGTCTCAACAAATATTTGTTGGGTGTTTGCATGAGTCACTAAGAGTACAAGGTGTCTGGGACAAGGAGCTCAACTAGCTCATGATTTAGGGTAGGAGACACTTAAAAATGTGGGGCTATGACCCAGTATGAACAAAGTGGTCTGGCTTGGGAGGGCTAGAAAGGCACTATAGAGGAGACAAAATTTAAATCAGGCCTTGTCTGATGAATAGGATTTCAGGAGGTTTGGAGGTGACAGGTAAGCGTGGGAGTGCTAGATAGAGGAAATAAAGGCCCAGAAGTGTGATAGTACAGTCATTAATTCAGTCTCTCAGCAGGTTTTTATTGAGTACTTGCACTCTGCCAGGAATTGTGCTAGGCCATGTTGTGTTACTATGGGGACCAGGACAGGATCCTGGAGCTTACAGTCTGGTGGAGAAGACTGACAGTAAACAAAGAAATAAGGTCATTTCAGGCAGTGAGAGAGATGCTGTGGGGACAGTAAGACAGTGTAATATTAGAATGTAATAGAGCAGAGGATTACTTAGAATGTGGTGATCAGGCATGAAGGCCTTTGAGGTGAGTCCTGAATGATGAGGAGGCAGTTGTGTGAATATTTAGGTTGTAGAATACTTCCAGAAAAACAGCAAGTACAAAGGCCCTGAAATTGTAGTGAGCTTGTTGTGTTTATGAAATACAGACTAGAGTAGTAGAATTACATGGAGAGAAGAGCATAGTAAGAAATGAGACGAAAAAATTTTGGATGTTGTTAGATTGTGAAGGGCCTTAAGAGGAGCCTGGGCTTTATTTTCTAGATTTTTTTTTTTTTTTTAAGAGATAGGGTCTTGCTCTGTTGCCTGGGCTAGAGTGCAGTGGCATCATCATAGCTCACTGCAGCTTCCAACACCTGGACTCAAGTGATCCTCCTGCCTCAGCCTCTCAAGTAGCACACCCAGCTAATTTTTTAAAAAAAATTTTATGGAGACAAGTTCTCACTATGTTGCTCAGGCTGATGTCAAACTTCTGACCTCAAGCAATCCTCCTGCCTCGCCCTCTCAAAGTCCTGGGATTACAGGTGTGAGCCCCCACACCTGTCCTCTAGGTGATTTTTAAGCAGATGAGTGATATAATGACATCTTGTTTTAGAAAGTAAATTCTGGTTGCATTGAGGGATATTGATGGATGAGTGTAGAAACTACAGGCAGGGAGGTGAATTAGGGAATGTTAGACTTGTCCAGAGCCAGGAAGATGGAGGCCTTGATCAGAATAATGACTAGAGGAATGGAGAGAATTGGATGGACTCAGTGAAATTTATAAGGTAAAATTGACAAGACTAAGTTTTCCACATTTGACAACTCGATGATGCCATCAGTCAATGCAAGGAACATAGGAGTTGGTTTCATAATAGAAATAATGTATTTCATTTGAGACTCAGTGAGGGGGAAATGTTCTGGGCTGAAGTCCAGTTGACAGGTGAAAAATACAGCCTTGTAGGTCAAGATGGAACAGGATTAAACAGTTGGTAGTTAAGGCCTTCAGAGTAAATGAGATTATTCAGTTCCATTTAGTTCAGCAAGGAGAAGAGGAAGAGAATTGAGCTGTGGAAATACCACTGTTCAATGGGTAAATCAATAAAAAGACCAAGAAGTAGCAGTTAGAGATAGGCATTAAAACTGGGAGGGAGCAGTGTGGCAAAAGCTACACGATGAGAGTTTGAAGTCTGTAGAGTGCCTCGGACAGCCCAAGTTAAGACAAGCAGTGAAAAGAGACTCCTAGATTTGTGACCTAGAGCCAACTTTGTAGATGGAAGAGCAGTTGTGAGCTGAGAAAATAAGAAAGCAAGTGGGTATACTGTCAAAGAGTTGGCAATGAAAGGGGGAAGATGAGAATGCATCAGGAAAAAGAGCCCGCTAAAGATAGGGATTCTGGAGCTTATTTATAGAACAAGGGGAAGGATTTAATGGGAAGAGGATTAGAGATGCAGATACGGATATATTGGTGGAGAAGGGTCCTAAAGGAAGGTGGAAAGAGGTTGGTGGAGGGGTATCACTTACTGTAAGTCAGAAAGAAAGGACTATGAGATCAATGCAGTAGGTAGAAGTTGAAGAGCAAGCAAGTTTAGGTATTTATGCATGGTGGTCTTTATTTTCTTAGAGGCCGCTTCTTAAACTGAAAGGCTGGAGAGTGACATTAGGGTCTAGAGGGACAGAGTTAAGGTTTGGAACAGTGTCGTGGAGAATGAGAATAATTCCATTAGTGGAGAACACACAAAACTCATTCAGAAGATCTGGGCTTTGACTTTTTTAGTGCTACCAACTGGCTATGTGCTCATAGGCAAGTTAAAGAGCTTCGCTAGGCCTCAGTTTCCTTTTCTGTCAAGCCAAGATGTGGAGTTAGATAAGTGTTTTTCAGAGTACTTTCTGGAGGGAGAAAAGATTCCACTGAATTGAAAACAGAGCATTTGAAAACCACTGGACTGTATTCTGAGATCCTTTCCAGCAATAACATTCTCCTTAGTTGTTGTAGAAATAAATTATTTCTTCATAAATCCTATGGATCTCACTTTCAATGAGTAAACTATTATTAATTGCAGGATGTGTTAGTATAAATCAGTAGTTTTTAGATTGTGTTCCCTGAAGCTTCCCTTTGTCCTGTGGGGTATCTCAGGGGTTACTGAGGGGCTTGGGGAAGGTCCATGGCAAGGGTTCAAGATTCTAGGCACAGACTCCTTGTTGTATATTTTACATACCAAGGATCTACATAACCTTTTATTTTTTAAAAATAGGTTTTTTTGGTAGAAATCATTCTGGTTGTCATTCTTTCATCTTTTTTTGGTTGGTTGTTGCAAATGGCTAATTGAGTGATGTGTCTAGGACCTTGAAGACAATCTCAGAATTAACATCCCAGGGATCTCCTTAATAAGGTTTATAGAAACAGAAACTCAGTACTTGTTCATTTGATTTACAACAAAACAATGGTTAAAGTCTCAACTTACCAGCAACAATTCCCTTATTCAAAAGACCTTCATGTTTTATAATAGTATAAGGGGATCAATCAGTGAAATTGGATATTCTGCTACATTTGGAGATATCTGAAACATGCTGTTTCTTGCTCATTATATTGCAAGTGAATTCATTGAACAAAGTTGAGGATCTTTTAAATTTATTTTGACTTGAAAATAATTTGTTATGAAGGCGAAGCTTATGGGAATGGTTGAGGGAAAAATGGCATATGCCCTATAGGTGAACAAGAATATAATTATTGTTTTTGTTGAGAAGTATTTGAAAATACATATTTATTGTTTCAAAGTCATATTGTGCTCCTATAAATGATCCCTGTTAGTGAGAAAGATCTAGCCTTATTTATAGCTCATGTTCCAAAGCTCTTATGTATTATGCTCTCAAAAGCAAATCTACTCCCCAGCCTGACTCCCTGCCCTCCAGTTCTCCAGCACACATATGGAAGCTAGACTGGGCCCTCTTAGAATTTCCAGTTTATTCTGGATAAATTCTTCATTCTAACCTTGGGGAACAGTGAGTAGAAAGCATTCAGTGATTGCATGTGTGAGGATTGTAAACAAAGTTTGTGTTGGGCCCTAATCTTTGCTGATGTAATTTTGGCTACAGTGTCAGAAGGCCGATCAGCTGAAGTAACCAAAAGCTCGCCTAAAAGAAAACAGATCTGCCACAATTGGCAGCTGAAGTGAATATCATCAGTGTCTCTCTGGTACTTCTGTCTTTCTAACTATAACTTGATCGGTTTCCTTGTTTCCAGCCTAGACCACCAGGCAGAAAATAGATGGGTTCTTCAGTGATGTTTCTGAGGTGCCTTTCACTATATTGAAGGGTTTCTTTCTCCCACTGAACATCTGGTCTTGTCCTGGCCCATCAGTTCATCTACGCCAAACTCTGTTGGACCTCACTCATTTGTTCTGGGCTCCAGCCATTGCTGTCTTGTAGTTGAGAAAAGCATGACCTTAAAATTTAGTCTTAAAGGGAATCTTTGTAGGATTTATCTGTTTCCTGCTTTGGATGTTTTTACACACTGGAAATATTAGTTACCATAGCAGAATCCATACTTTTTCACTAACTGATAAATATGTTCTTGAGGACCTCTAATGGAAAAAAAAAAAAACCTTTTTTTCCTTAATACAGTGGTTCTTGTGAAGATTCAATACTTCTGTTCTTTCCCCCAAGAAAGTTGTTTAAAAATTCAAAAAGATAAGATGGTGAATAGGAAACCTAAGTTTCTATTCTTGTTTTTTTCTCCCATGCTAATAATAGAAAATAAATAGGATTCTCCATCTCTGATTCTTTTAATAGGAAAAAAAAAATTTAAACCTCATGTACTGTTTAGAAGGAATCTTATTCAGTGGCTATAAGATGGGCTTCATATTTCTTAGCCATCCTAATAGAAGTATCCTCAAAGGCCACTTTGAGAGGCAAGTACACATTTGATAGGCTTACAATTCTGTCTCTTAACGGTATGTTGTTTTGGATTTCTATAGCAAAGTGCAGGCCCGAATAGCATTCTCTGCCTATCTCCAGCATGTTCAAATTCGCCTGATGAAAGACAGTGGAGGTCAGACGTTCAGTGCCGGTTGGGCTGCCAAAGAGGATGAACAGATGGTGAGGCTCTTCGTATTGGAACCTTTGTACTTTCCCTTTTTTTTTGTCCTTTTTTTTTTTTTTTCTATTAGTTTAAAGAGCGATATATTCTTCTGGTGAAAGGGTTATTACATAAAGTTTCTGGATGTCTCGTATTCTAACATGAAGCAAATCTTTCATCTGGGGCTATGTTCATTTCACCATGTAGTGAGGGCATCAGTTTATTTTATTTTGAAATGGAAATTGATTTCTAATTCACGTTAAGCCCTGTGCAGAGCCCTCAAAAAGAATAACGATTTACAGTCCTTTCTCAAGCAAACTCACATTTTATTAACTTTTTGGGTAGGCATTATCTATTTTCGAGATGTAGAAACAAAGACCTGGAGAAGCTAAGTCTGTTGTTCCATAGCTTGTATGTGGTGAAACTGGAACTTGAACCTAGATGTTATAATTGTACATTACTTGTTCTTCTATTGCTCTCATGTATCATAAGGCATTTATTTTCTGTCCTGAGGAGTCAAGTTAGCTCTTTGAAAGTCAACACCTTGTCGTGGGCCCTCTCAGAATGCACTATCCCGTAACTTCACATTTTTTATTTACTAATTGTAACTTTATTGGATTCTTAGATTACTGGAATCAAACTTGTAAAACTTGATAATTTTTACTGTATATCAGTCATTTGAACATGCTTGGCATTTAATCTTATAGGAAGGTTTCTGTTGTTTTTTTTTTTTTTTTTTTTTGGGGATCAGAATGACAGGGAGCTTCAAGCTTCAAGTAAAGTCAGAGCTTATAGAAGAAGCCACAGCTCTTCTATAACCTTTTTAACAGGGATTTGTCACCAGAAAAAGAGGGACCTTTAAGTCTGAGAAAGCTGCATCCTTTATTCCACTCAGTGGTAACCCTATTATAATTTCTAGTCCTCCACATACAAAAGACAGGTCTTTATGCCAGGCTTATTATAAAAACATGTTGGTTATCCCAGAAAACAACTTGTGAATTTATAGTAGCCAATATAACTCAGAGATAAAACCTTGTGTGTTGTGAATAATCCTTCAACCATCAGTGGAAAATGTTAGCTCTGCTCTTTCCAAGTGGAAAATTGAGACTGCCTTTTGAGAGTCAGTTTGTCTGTTCCACTGTGAAAAAATAATGTTTTAATATTTCAGCTTAAACTACCCTATAGTAAAGACAGCTGAGTAGAACCATGAAATTCAACTCTCTGGTTATGAGGCTGTTACATTTATGCTGGAGTAAATTGACCCAAAGGACAATGAGCCAAAATCAAATTCAAGAAGAAAAAAAATAATTCAGAAGAGAATAACCACTGCGAATGCTGGCTTGGAATTCACATGGGATTTCTATGGAGCTTTGTACAAGAATATTTGGGGATCATTGCTGCAAAACTTAATACTGGTTCTGTGAATTCTTTCTTGAAACTGTATTTAGCAAGCAAACCCTAACTCATTCCTTGATGATTGTGGCAGTGGTCTTACTTATGAGGAAGGTAGATGTAGAGTTACCCTCTGTGATCTGAGTTGGGTTAGAGATTCTTTATCTCATAAATCACAGAAGGCATATCAACAGAAGGTCTCAACATCTATTGTCAATTTTATTGTGTTTATGGGGCAAAAACATCTTTAAGGCCCTTGGCCTTACAGAATCTCTCTTTGAAGCATTTATTATGTTATCAGTTATCCGATTGGTATCTGTTCAGATATCAAAGTCCTTTGCCCCCATCTTAAGTGAAATGTATTCTTTCTTTCCCTTCATAACTTTACACTGTGCCCTCCTTGCCAACCCTAAACTCTGAAAGCTCCCTCGTCCTTGGGGAAGGAAAAAGAGTCATCACCTTTCAAGCTATGACAGTTCTTTCTTCTCCTTTATCACTAAACTTTTAAAATGAGTACTTTTCTACTCTTTACCTATATTCTTTATTACCTGTGCATTTCTTAATATCTTTATTTTACTCTCTTTATTTAAAATGTTTCTTGAAATTATCCCTCAATGGCCAGATCCAGGGCTTTGTCTGGGTAGTGGTCTTTCCTGGAAGCATTTGACTTAGCACAGTTTCCTCCCTTGTCCTCCAGGACACTATTTTCTACTAGATTTCTTCCTATATTTTTGATGTTTCTACCCTGTTTTTTTTTCTGAATCTTCCTTCTCTTTCCTAAGCGTGAATATGAAAAAGTATGTATTCTTTTTCTACCTTCTCACCTTTGATAATTTCTTCTGTTCCCACAGTTTTAGTTTCCACTGTCTTTAGCTATTCCCTAATTAGCTATCTCTGATCATCCTATTAGAAATGATATCTGGTCTTTGAATTATTGTAATACTATTTATATATGTATTATGGTACTTTTATAACTATCATTTTATTACATAGTAATTTGCATACATATTTGATTTTTATTTTCTAATTGTCAGCTTAATGAGGGGAAAAGAATAAGTTTCTTTTGTTTCATCTTTGTGTATCTTCTTATACCTACCATGTTTGCTTTGGGTCTTGTTTGTTGAAATGCATAATATGTCTCTTCTCATATCTCTGTTGTATCATCCTTTCATAGCTTGTCTTCTGTTGCTTAGCATAATCCATGCTTTTTTCCCCCATGATTCTTTAATTTACAGGAGCTGGTAGTTCGTTTCCTCAAGCGAGCATCAAGTAACCTCCAGCATTCACTAAGGATGGTATTACCCAGTCGACGACTGGCACTTCTAGAACGCAGAAGAATCCTGGCCCACCAACTAGGTGACTTTATCATTGTATACAACAAGGTAATTGGTTTATTTGTTAGTCTTTTGCTTTGAATTGCTACACACTGTCAGAAAAAGATTAAAAGTCTCTGTCCAACTGGGTAGAAAGGTTCTTTTTCTGTTCTCTAGCATCATCATCCTCTGTGTATTACTATTAGGGAGAGCAGGACCCCACACCTTAACCCAGCTGGGCTGAAAAACTATTACTTCTGAAGGCTAAGTGTCCATTGTTAACTCTTATCAAAAGATATATTCCTTTTGAGTTCTGTTGCACCTGTGATGAATCCTGGGCTATGTGAATCTGCATTGTTGTTACTGTGCTTGTGTGCAATGGTGAGTTGACTGTTTGGGAGCAAATTTAAACTGTAGATTTGATACAATGATGTATTCTTCTTTCTTGACAGAGTTATACTTTCTTCTATGAAACATTTTATACAGTGACATCATTTTACAATCAAGCCCAGGAAATACTCTATTTAATTAGACTATTTAACAAAGCATCCTATAACCAAGGGTCTCAGGATGCATTAAAATATAATTCGTGGGGTAGGAGAAGTATGGTCAGTTTGCAGATGGAAAAGCTGAGGCTTGGAAATTTAAATGGCTTTTCTGAAGTTGCATAGAATGGTTAGTAGAATATCAGTGCACTAAACCCATATCTGTAATTTACTCCAGATCTGTTGAGAGTTTGTAATGTCTTATATAAGTGAAGAGTTTATTCAATTTGGAAGCTGATAGAAGAGTGTCTTCCAAGACCTATCTTTCCTCTCCTAATTGCAAACTGTGTCTGTGTTGTCATACTGTTAAAGCTACAAGTATGATCCTGGATATTACTAAGCTACTATAAAAAGCTCTTTGATCAATGGGCTGTGTAAGTGGAAAGTAAAAACATGATAAAAATTTATATTTGTTTTGCAACTTTTACCTGGGAATTTCAAAATGTTTCATGAAATAATGGGCAAAAGTAAGATATCATATTTATAGGTGACAAAAGTACAAGGAAGAATTAGATGACTTTACTATAATGACAGATTAACCTAAGGGTGTTGAAACTAGACAATGAAGTACCATTTATTAGGAGTCAATTTTATCTTGTTTTTCTGTGGGGCTCGGGCACTGGGTAGGAAACAGAACAAATGGCTGAAAAGAAATCGAAGAAGAAACATGAGGAAGAAGAGGAAGATGGGGTGAATACGGAAAGCTTTCAGGAGTTCATCAGACAAGCAAGGTAGAAGACATTCTTGATTAATAAAAACCATCTTATTCCATCTTCCAAACTGCCCATTGAATACCCATCATTCCCCTGTTTCTGACGCATGGATGTGAATGAAATTATTCTCAATGTTGGGTGCAATGGTGTATGCCTGTAGTCCCAGCTACTTGTGAGGCTGAGGCAGGAGGCTGACTTGAGGTCAGGAGTTTGAGGCCAGCCTGGGCAACACAGTGAGACCCTATCTCTAAAGAAAAAGAGAAAGGAAGAAAAGAAAGAACAAAAAAGAAGAAAATCACTCGCAGAAGGAGAAAAAGTTGGGTAGGCTTGGCCTCTTCATACCTAGCCAATTATGTTGCTGTTGTCATGGCTTCAGTTATCAAAACACTGCTGCTGAGTATCTGGGCTGTAGTACTAGACAGCCTTCAAAGTACACCCCACTCAAAGTGCTGAGAGAGCCCTTTGGAAATTTGAAATTAGAGGCTTCTAGTGTTTACTGGGTCTGAATTTATCCCTGACCTACTGATGCAGTGGAGATGACCAAATTTTGCCTACATTGAGTGGGTTGAGAAATTGGCAATTTCTCAACACTGTGAGGGTTACGCCTAATTTATATAAAATAGAACAAGTCTTTCATGCTTAGGGTTAGCCTTTAGGAATTGAAAATCTCAGTATTCAGTTTTCTATCTTGATACAAGTCAGCCAGGCCATTTTGTCCATTTATACTGGGTTTTCATAGGAGGAGACAACAAAGGCACTTAATTTTAAATCTTGTAAAACTCGTACTGGAGGGACTTTTTCTAAATAGAGAGTTGTGCAAAACTAGAAAAATAAAAAAGGGCAAAGTAACTGTAAACCCCATTACTTAGTTTTCAATCATCAAAGTCACAATAAAGAGAAAATCAGTAGAAAATCAACACTGTTGATTTGTGAAGTTAAATCAGGTGGGGGTTTATCAATCATCAGCATAGTCTGATCTTTATTTAGTACCTTGTACAGACCTCATTATAGCCTCAGTATCATGTGCTTAAACACACAGCAAACAAATACATCATTTTGTAGGAGTCCATAATTGTATGATGTTATTTTTGTTGACATTCTTGGGTCTTGAGTAATGTGATTGATAAAGCAGGTATAGAAACAATACAAGAAGCAGTTTCTCACATCAACATTATAAAAACAGAAAAGGAAAAAGAACTAGATTATGTTCAGAAAAAGCTCTACTTTTAATGCTAAAAGATTAATTTCTGGTTCCTCCTTTGGATTTTCTAAATCCCTAAAAATACGTAAAAAAGAAAAAAGTCCATCCTTTTAAAAAGTGATGTGTATTTCCCCAGCAGTTCTAACTGGATGCTAAAAAGGAATTACACACTCTGTTAACTAATTATGTAGATTTGGAGATAAAATATATTGGAACACAATTACTTCTGATTGTGGATTATGTGTTGATTGTTGGGGAAGTATGTGGTAGCATCAGTTCTTCTTTTATTAAGTTTGGGGTGAGTACATGGACACTTTGTCAGAGCTGGTAAATTCAAACACCTGCAGGAGTTAGGCAGGAAAACATAAATTTTAAAGTGGGCAGAGGGTAAGACAGGTATAAAGCAGCTTGTATTTTGACCAACCATAACTTTTGCCTTTTAATATTCTGTGAAGGGCCAAATAAAACACAACAACAGGCAGAGGCAGCTGCCTGTTTGCACTGCCAGCTGTAGATCTTCGATAGTTACTTGTGTTACTTATCTTGGGGATTACACTGAGATTTGTACAGGTGGTTTCTAGGGTCTCATTAGAGCATGTTCTGAAGATGGGCTATAGGTTCTTGGTAATAATGCAGGCATACTTCACTGATGGCTGCTTACCTGGAACATAGCCAGGCTTCAGGAAAAAGAAAAGAAAAAGGCCATTGAGAGGCTGCTACAGATGTTACAAAATCCATATATGATATGTTAACTGGAAGACTCCCTTAGGGCCCTCATCTGTTTCCTTATACTTTGTATTATGTGGATGGTCATAAAGAGCTTATAATTTCAACAGTTTGAAGTGACCTTAGAGATCATCTAGTTCAGTCTCCTGCATTGTATAGATGGTGAGTGAACTCATCTGTGCTTACACAGGTGGGTTTCCTTATTTCTTAGGGAGGCAATTAAGGTGATAAGTGGCTCCTTTAGTGAAGATACTTCTATTATCTAGAAGTGGGGTTGGCAAACTGTAAAGGGACAGAAATAAGTATTTCAGACTCTGTGGGCTACATATGGTCTTTTTGCATATTCTTCTTTAAAAATATAAAAAAAGTTTTTAGCTGGGGCCATACAAAAACAGGTTGCTGGTCAGGTTTGGCCCGGTCTTTAGTTGGTTGACTTTGGATCTTGAATGTTGCTGTCCAGTAGACTATTCTGTGGGTGACTATTGAGCACTTGAAATATGACTAGTATAACTAAGGAAAAGAATCTTTAATTTTATTTAATTTTAATTTAAGTAGTCACATATAACTAGTAGATTCCATGTTAGACAGTGTAGATCTTTATTCATCACTGTGGGATGAATAAAACTTTATCATGCTTTACATTTTTTAGATTGCTTTCCTTTATATTTCATTTTAACCATCTGTTAATAGGGAATTTTCAGCTTGTGCTTTTCATTTTCCCCTTTTCCAGCTTATTCTGTTTCCATAATAAAATCTGGTAGAAAGATTTTCCAGAATAGCTTCCTGTATGACCATACTTTTTCTCCTTATTTCAGTGAGGCTGAACTGGAGGAGGTTTTGACTTTTTACACTCAAAAAAACAAGTCTGCAAGCGTCTTCCTGGGGACTCACTCTAAAAGTTCTAAGAACAGCAACAGTTATTCTGACAGTGGGGCAAAAGGTGGTGAGTATGCTAGTTAATTAATGAAAAATAAGAAAAAGTGAAGAAATAAGAAATTCAGAGGAAAGTCAAGAATAATGTGTTGGCTAAGCACTAATAGTCTCCAAGGTGGTGAAACTTCACAGCGTAGCGTGGGGGTGGAAGATGGGGGACAGTGCTTTTTGTCCTAAAAGCAGAAGAGGGTTATGATCTGATTTTTTTCCCCCGTGGTGATTAACAACAACAGGCTTTTCAAGAAAAGCCGGTAATAGCTAACATTTAGTGAACACTTATCTTCCTATCTGCTGGACGTGGTCTTATTTTTTACTTCCAAAAATCATGTGGATTAAGCACTATCATAAAACTTCTTTACAGACAAGAAAATGGCTAAAAGAGACTGAGTAACTTGCTCAAGATTACCCTGCTCCGTGCAGGGACAGGAATTTGATCCATAGTCTACCTGACTCAAAGCTTGTGCTGTTAATTTCCACTCTCCTGCCTCTCTAATGATTGTTTCTCCCTCTTGTCAAGTCTGTTGCTTTCTCTAGCTCAACAGAATTGATATTTTGGATAGAATTCTTTGTTGTGTGGGGCTGTTCCATACCTGGTGAGATGTCTCATATTCTTGGTTCTAAGCCCTATTTGCTATTAGCTTCTTTCAGGCATTATGATAATCCAGAATGTTTCTACATGTTTCTGAAAGTTTTCACTGCTTTGAAACTCCATGATCAGGGATTTTGTAATTGAATATGGGCTTTCTAGCTCATGTCATCATGATAAAAAAGATAGTAGTGACATTACAAAGAAAGCTCTGTGCTTTAACTATAGATGCATTTAAAGCCTAGATAGACGTGTAAGGCATAGTTAATCAACATACTAATTTTGTCAGCGTGCCAAGTACTAAATTCAAAGATGGAAATTTTTCCCCTGCTCTTAAGGCTACCATAATCTTCTGAGGAAATAGCCAGGGAAATTGGTTTTTTGTTTGTTTGTTTGTTTGTTTTAGACAGGGTCTGGCTCTGTCGCCCTGGGTAGAGTGCCGTAGCGTCATCATAGCTCACTGCAACCTCAAACTTCTGGATTCAAGTGATCCTCCTGCCTCAGCCTCCCCAGTAGCTGGGACTATAGGTGCACACCATGATGCCTGGCTAATTTTTCTATTTTTAGTAGAGGCAGAGTCTCACTCTTGCTCAGACTGGTCTCTAACTCCTGAGCTCAAGCAATCCTCCTGCTTCAGCCTCCCAGAGTGCTAGGATTACAGGCGTAAGCCACCATGCCTGGCCAGAAATTGCTCACTTAAAATGTGGAATGAATTTTCCCAAAGAAACAGTACTAATGTTTTAAAAACAGATTTAGTTCCTAGGCTACCCCAGAAAAGCCTATTTAACTCACTGTATAATTGAAATATTGTATTACTAGAAGTCCAGAATCTAGCCTTCTTCTTTGAGCTTGCCTAACTTCATTCATCTGTTCATTCATTCCTTCTATACATTTTTACTGAACACCTATTATGTGTTAGGCACTTTGATAGCTGCTAGGAATACAATGACCAGAACTGTCATAGTCTTTAGCATTACAAAGCTTGTTGTATAGTAGATGAAGTTGGGTGAATGAATACAAGAAGAAGGTTGATGGAAGCTCTGAAACGCTCCTGTAAGAGTTTTGGGCAAGGGAGGCTGAGAGATTCTTGTAATGAGGTTAGGGTAGAGAAGTGTGCTAACCTGGGGAGGTGGAGGCCTAAATGGGTATTCATACAGTAACTTTGCCCCTACTAGTAATGGGGAAGCCCTAACAGCAGGTAGTGGCAGCACCTTTGTACAGATGAGTCATTTGAAATTCTAGGAGTCATATGTTAAGGATTACCTTTACATAAGCTCTATACCTGTCTGTATCTATTAAGAATAACTAGAGGGGCAGTAGGAAATCCTCAGTCAAGGAAACAACATTATGACATTTGACAGTGTAATATCTGGACTCATTTCAAACATGAACAAACAAGTGTGTGACAGTATTACCACTTATCTCAAGTAAAACTGGACATTTGCTTTAAGATACAGAGCCTTCGTAGTATCCAGGAATTATACCAACAAATAGTGGGGCTGCTATTTTTATCTCATGGTAGCTGTCCTGCTCCATACATATTATGACTTCTTGGCTCCAGTAGGTACCACCAACCAACTTGATCTCTTAGACCACACTCCCTCCCAGTCTGAATTCCTGTCAGAAGCATCTAACTACCCTTAATTTTGTTCCCAGGCATATCTAGCTTGTTAGTAGTCCACAGATGGCTGCTCTGGGTTTAGGTAGCTTTCCCTGCTTCAATTAGCTGGGGTTGGGAATAGCTGGGAATCATTCAGTTCGTTGCCCACTCAACAGGGCTGTGGGTGTGGTCATCCCTGGAAAACCTGTGAGACATGCAGTGTTCCCCAGCTTTGACTAGCAGTTGTGTTATATTTTTGAAAACAAAATTATGTATAGAGCAGTGGCTTTGTGTTTGATTAGTAAGAGAGCCTAAACTCAGTATTTCTTACTTTAGATCACCCCGAGACAATGGAAGAAGTGAAAATAAAGCCGCCCAAACAGCAACTGGCAACAGAAATTCATTGTGATAAATTATCTCGTGAGTGAATTCAAACCTACGTAGATTTCTTGCTCTCTGATAAATCTCTAAAAAAAAAAAAATTTCATCAGATATTAAATATTTCAAAAGCATGGAACATTACCCCTTTTCCTTTGTTCTTCCTTTTCCTTTAGAATTTCCTCTTATCTGTTGATAATCTATTTTCCTTCCAAAGAATTTTTCATTTTCTTAAGTTTAGAAATTCTGGGCACTTTCTTTTTTCCTAGAAGGTTGAAAAGAAGAGGGAAAGGAATTAGCTGTTGCTAGCAGAAACTTTGTCCTGATGTCCTAACGTGTAAAACATGCCTGTTCTGTTTCGTGGTGGTAGTACCAACACTGTCTTGTAGAAAGGACTAAAAGTAAATTCCTATTTCTGTTGCCAGGTCGTCTCTGGTAGGTAAAATTCATTAAGTTCATGATGAATACTCATTCAAGTCTGTATTTTTCATGATTTCTGTTTCATGCTAAGATTATTTTGATGTTTTAAAAAATGTTTGTGTTTTATAGAGATTATATGTCCATTTTCCCTAAAATGATCTGTTTTTTTGTTTTGTTTTGTTTTTAATAGGATTTACCACTTCAGCTGAAAAAGAGGCTAAATTAGTCTATGCCAATTCTTCCTCTACTTCTGTCTCTGGTCCTGCTGCTACTCTTCTGCAGAAAATTCCCAACACCCATTTGTCATCTATTATTTCAACCTCTGACCTCTCGCCAGGGCCTGCCCACCATTCTTCTTTGTCTCAAATTCCTCCAGCTATCCCCAGCATGCCTCACCAGCCAGCAATCTTACTGAACACAGGCTCTGACAGTGCTTCTCCCTCCATACATCCTGGAACACAGAACATACCAAGCCCCGCTGGCCTGCCACGCTGTCGATCAGGCAGTTACACCATTGGCCCCTTTTCCTCTTTCCAAAGTGCTGCACAAATCTATAGCCAGAAATTGTCTCGTCCCTCTTCAGCAAAGGCAGGTGAGTGAGAAAACAAAAGGCAGCCTGCAATGACAGCTCCTGCCCTGCCCCAGTGAAAAAAGAATGTCATCTCTTCACTTTGCCTTTTCTTTTGAAAAGTAAAGGGACACGTGCTGCATTGTTTTGATGTGACTAAGGAAGACACTTTCATTTTGTCCAGTAGCATTTATTCATTGATACAGAATGAAACTGGACTTCTTTTAGGTACTGGAGATAAAGAGATGATTAAGACAAGGCTTCTATTCACTGGGAGCCTACAGTCTAGTCAAGAGATTTCCCGTCACAGATAACCATAGACCTATGAGTGTGTTATATGCATTCTTGCTGATTCAAATAGTTATTCGTGACATCACACAAATAAGTATTTTTTATTTTTCAATGTATTTAAAGTCAAGAATGACATGGATAAAATAACCAAAGAATTCTTAAAATAGGGTATCTAATTTTAAATGAAGTGGATCCATATTATCAGTCAAGTTTTTCCCCCATTTTTTTAATAACAGCTTTATTGAAACATAGTTCACATTCCATAAAATTCACCCTTCAAAGTATACAATTCAGTGCTTTTTAGTATATTCACAGAGTTGTGCAGTCAACACCACTATCTATAATAATTTTAGAACATTTTCATTATCTCCAAAAGAGACCCCATACCTATTAGCAGTCACTGTCTTATTTCTTCCTCCCCCAACCCTTGGCGGCCACTGATCTACTTTCTGTTTCTACAGATTGGTCTACTCTGGACATTTCATATAATTGGAATCGTACAATAGGTAGCCTTTTGTGAATGGCTTCTTTCATTTAGCATGATGTTTTCACGGTTCATCCATGTTGTAGCATGCACTTCATTTTTTATGGCTGAATAATATTTTGTTGTATGGATATATGGATTTTGTTTATCCATTTATCAGTTGATAGGCATTTGGTTTGTTTCCACTTTTTGGTCATTATGAATAATGCTATTATGAACGTTTGTGTATAAGTTTTTGTGTGCACACGTTTTCATTTCTCTTGAGTGTATAGCTAGAGAAGAATTACTGGGTTCTATGATAACCTTATATTCCCTCTTTTTGAGGAACATCCAAACTGTTTTCCAAAGTGGCTGTGACATTTTATTACCAGCAATGTATGGATGTTTCAATTTCTCCACATCTATGCCAGCATTTATTACCTGTCTTTTTGATTTTACCCATCCTGAGGGGTGTGAAATAGTATCTCTTTTTGTTGTTATGATTTACATTTCCCTAATGGCTAAGGATGATGAACATCTTTTCATATGCTTAATGGCTGTTAGTGTGTCTTCCTTGGAGGAATGTCTATTCAAATTCTTTACCCATTTTTAAATTGGTATATTTCCCTTTTTTATTATTGAATATAAATGTTCTTTATATACTCTGGATACAATCCTGTTGTCAGATAAATGTTAAAAATATTTTCTCCCTATCTGTTGGTTGTCCTTTTACTTTCTTAAAGCACAAATGTTTTAAATTGATGAAGTCCAATTTTTCTATTTTTTTCTATTCACTTGTGCTTTTGGCATCATATCTGAAAAACTATTGCCTAACCTAAGGTCAAAAAGATTTCCTTCTATGTTTTTGCTAAGAATTTTATAGTTTAGTCTCTTACATTTAGGTCTTTTATATATTTTGAGTTAATTTTTGTGTAAGGTATGACATGGGAGTCTAACTTCATTCTTTTGCATGTGGATAGTCAGTCAGTTGTCTCAGCACCATTTATTGGAAAGAGTATTGTTTCCCCTCTGCATTCTTTTAGCACTCTTGTCGAAAATCAGTTCATTATTAATGTAAAGGTTTATTTCTGGGGTCTCAATTTTATTTCATTGATCTAATGTCTGTCTTTATGCCAGTATCACATTATCTTGATAACTGTAGCATCATAGTAAGTTTTGAAATCATCAAGGATGGTTCTTCCAACTTCATTTTTCTTTTTCAAGATTGTTTAGCCTGTTCTGGATCCTTTGCATTTCCATATGAATTTTAGGATTAGCTTGTCAATTTCTGTAAAAAAAAAAGGCAGATAGAATTTTGATAGGGATTATTATCTGTAGATTAATTTTAGAAGTATCTCTTTTAAACACTTTAGTAATAGTTGTGTTAAAATGAGTTACAGGCTGGGCGCGGTGGCTCACGCCTGTAATACTACCACTCTGGGAGGCCGAGGCGGGTGGATTCCTCAAGGTCAAGAGTTCAAGACCAGCCTGAGCAAGAGCAAGACCCCGTCTCTACTATAAATAGAAAGAAATTAATTGGCCAACTAAAAATATATAGAAAAAAATTAGCCAGGCATGGTGGCGCATGCCTGTAGACCCAGCTACTTGGGAGGCTGAGGCAGAAGGATTGCTTGAGCCCAGGAGTTTGAGGTTGCTGTGAGCTAGGCTGATGCCACGGCACTCTAGCCCAGGCAA
>CAUYRT010108426.1:0-27316 GCA_963574885.1 Lepilemur ruficaudatus
ATACGTGAAGCCAGGAGAGAAAACCTGCAGGAAAAAACAGGGCTAGAGTGATGTGGGAGATTTCTTCCTTGATAAAGAGGTTCTTTTATTCTTTTCTAGCTTCTATTTTGTATTTTGAAATATACAACAGATTATTGTAAATGATGGTCACCCCACTGATTTAACAAACACTAAGTCTCATTTCTTATATTTAACTGTATATTTATACCCATTAAACAACTTCTCTAATTAGAAGTATTTAAATTGGGTATTTCCTTCATCTCTCCCTGGACCCTGACTTTTGTTCTAGTTTCTTTCAAAATATAGTTTCTCATAGTCTCATGTTATTCAGTCTCCTCTGTTACTTCCACCTTCTACAAACAGTCATCTGAAGTTGTAGATCTTTGGTTTCACTATTTTTTGATTTTTGTTTGGATGCTTGCAAAATAGCAAACTCAACGCATCTTTTTAAAGATAAATTTGCTTCTGTCATTTTTTTTAATTTATTGAAGTATAATTTACATTCCATGCCATTACTCCATTTTAAGTGAACAATTAAATGGTTATTAGTAAATTTACCAAGTTGTACAGCTATTCACATAAATCAGTTTTAGAAGATTTTCTTCCCCCTATTAAGATCCCTAACTTCCATCCCCAACTACATTTCTGTCATTTTTTTTAAAAACTCCTACCCAAGGAGGGTAGGAGAGGTAGGCTACAGGGAAAAGAATTAGTGTTTATTCAACATTTTATTCCTTTCTCCTAATCATACTAGGAATCATTCTAGAAAATACTTAAGGTAGTTTACAAAGCTCTATAAGGTTCAGGAAGATTTCATGCAAAAAATAGAAGAAAAGTAAAAAGAGGAAAGAGAAAATAGGTGAGGGCGTAACGTGGTTAACACAAAGGTGATCAGTAAGGACAGATGCACTTACTCTTAGTATAAGGACCACAAATTGGCTCTGAAGTTTCTGGTCATAACTCTTGAAAGGGGAGCCTGATTAATCACAAACTTCATAATTACCTATCAGAATAAACAAACCAAATGCCCTGAAGAAACACAGCTGCACAACATTGCAAACATCCCAAACATCTACCCAGGATTACCCTAGAGATCGTCTAGTGTGGTAGAGCGAATCATGCCTTCAACAACATTCTCAGCATCAGCACAATGTCTTTTGTGCTATATCTCGCTCTCATTGGTGGTATCCCATTAGCATGAAATTCAGTTCATGGTGGCTTGGCCAGAGGCCAAGGTGATAGAGCTCAGAATCACATCTTCTGGCTGGTCTGCCTCCACAAAGAGGTGAATTTTAGAACTACGAGAAAAATGATCGAGCGTATAGTCTTTAAACTGCTTATCTAGCCCCCAAATTGTTTCTTTCTACAGTTGCTCATAGCTATTGGAGCTGAGATCAACAATGCAGTACCTAGTGACTAGTGACAATATAGTGGTGTCTGAACTTCTCGCCTCCCCTGCACCTCCCTGCCACCACCTCAGTAAGACCCACCTCCTCACACCTATTCTATTTCATTGGCTTTCTTGTGGGCATCTCTGCCTCCATTCTGTTTCACATACTCCTCCTGACCAGCCTTACAAAACTTGCCTTGATCACATTACTCTCTGTTTATAATGCTTAAGTGGTTTCCTTCTTGCTTGAATAATAAAACTCGTAAATCTCACCTTGGTACTTAAGACCTCTCGTAGATTCACCCATTACAAATGTATCTTTCATATCTCCTTGCACAGATGTTTGAATCATCTGAAACTATGTGTCATTGTTGAAAGTGTTTTGGGGCCTCACAGTCTTACTCACCTCCTCTTACACCATCATGGCCTACAGAAGACATGTTGGGTCTTTGAATCTTATTTCAAGCACCAGCTCCTCAGTGGTACCTTCTGGATCCTGCTTCATCCTTCGCCTTCTTCAGTCATGTGTAGCATGTGCCTCTCAAGTGCCTAATCTTGCTCCACTTTACCTTTCACCTCATTTCAAGAGAGCTTTCATTCAATTAATGGAGAACAGATACCATACATGCCGTTATATCGAAATAGTTAAATTGTTTGTTTTTATTAAACATCACAGCTCTGTGCATATTTGGTATGACAAATAGAAGATGATTGATAAATAAAGATGATTGTTGAATTCAGTTGATTGTGTGACTTCTTCCCGTTTACGGTTTGTAAGACTTTTGAGGACAGCAATGGTACTTTTCATGCCCTCGTATATAACACTACTGTGACAAAATGCGACCCGTTACAGCGCTTATTTTTATGGAATCCATAGATATATTAGATTATGAAAAATGCCTAGATTTTCTTTTGTCCAGGAAACTAGTAGATTAAGTACACATAATTAAAATTATGATATTTTAGGATAAATGATCATAGTGAGTCACTATACTATTCATATATAATGAAAGCAACAAATTATAGTGCATGTATAAACAATAGGGATGTTTATATAATGCTGTACATTTTTTTGGCAATAAATTTAGTTTATAATATTGTCAGGCCAATCATCCTCTTCTCCTTCTAAAAGGATCATGTTGCCATTTCTACTTTGTCTTTTTCAGGATTCAACAAGTATTATACTCATTGGCTATATCTATCATACCCACAAAAGTGTCTATATAAAAAAGGTGTTATTTTGTTGTTTTCGTTATCACAAGGTCGAAATTTGAGCATCAGCATTGTTAGTTGATCCATAAAATGATGTACTGGGAAAAGCTTTGCCTTGAGCATGTGACTAGAGCAGTTTCAAATTTTGGCTTCACAACTGACAAGTTTTGACCCTAAGGAAATAACTTCTCTCTTTTCTTCTTCTTCTTCTTTTTTTTTTTTTTTTCTGGAGACAGAATGTCACTCTATTGCCCAGGCTAGAGTGCCCTGGTGTCAGCCTAGCTCACAGCAACTTCAAACTCCGGGGCTCAAGCGATCCTTCTGCCTCAGCCTGAGTAGCTGGGACTTCAAGCATGCACCACCACGCCCAGCTCATTTTTTCTGCATATTTTTAGTTGTCCAGATAATTTCTTTCTATTTTTAGTAGAGACGGGGTCTCACTCCTTTTCAGGCTGGTCTCAAACCCCTGACCTCGAGCAGTCCTCCCGCTTCAGCCTCCCAGAGTGCTAGGATTACAGGCTGAGCCACCGCACCCAAACAACTTCTCTCTTTTCTACCACAATTTCCTTCTCCCTCTCTCTTAGGCTTGTAGAGAGGACTGTGCATATGAAAGGGTACCATGTATGTTGCCTGGCATACAGGAAGTATTCAGTAAGTATTATTTTTCTAATAACAAACTATTAGGAAAACTTTAAAATAGGAAAGTAAGTTTCCACTTTCTGATAGGATCTCCAGTAATCAGAAATTTATAAATTTATAAATTTATTTATAATTTATAATTATAAATCAGCCAATTTATAAGGCTCAAAAAGTGACTCAATTGTATGTGCATTGATTTCTTGCCTGTAGACATAGTTATTATCTGGTTTGGTCTTTTTCCTCAAAATTTGTTTCTGGCAATACGCATTAGCCTGACACCTTCATCTTAAAACAAATAATTAGAGTATCAGATAAAGAACTGTCAACACCTCTGTTCTCATATCGAGCAGAATCTGTTCTGAGCCCATCAAATGCACATGGAGCAATGGCTTGATCCGCACACCGAAAAATCCACTTGATTTTTAAAAATAGCTCTTCATGATGTGACCAGTCATTCTGAATGGCCTGCAGATGTCAGATGTGTGGTCCAAGCTCCAGTCAAATGAAGTGAGTAATTTTCAGTCACTTGTCCTCTGGTCGAGCCAAGGAGATAGTAAATATTTATAGGTTTATCCCAGAGTGCTGGCTAACAGAGTGCCTGAACTTCCTTTTAGAACAAATAAACAGTGATCTCCTACAGTATCTAAACCTGTCCAGTGTTTCTCAGCCAGCTTCTCTCTTTCCTCTTCACAGTGATTATACACCACTCATTTCCAACCACATTTTGAGTGTCCTGCTGTTAAGTTATAACAAGTATTCTAGAGAAGACAAGAATTGTTTTCCTTTCCTTTTGACCACATGTTTAGATTATATAAGCCATTGTGTTTATACCATTTTTTGCTCTTTAATTTGCTTATTTTATCTCAATAGGCCACCACAATGTTTGCTTTTGTTCATTAAGCTTTTTGAATGTCATGCAAAACTTTACAACAGAAAAGAATTTAAACAGTAGAATATATAAACCAATCAATTAATTTCATCTGAAATCAAATGTCTAACTTTCAAAGATATGAGGTTGAGAGACAATGGTTTATATGAAATTCTGAGAACTCACAAAGAGTTTAATTTCCTGTTTAAATACTTTATTGATTATGTTAATAAAATCATATCTGTTGCAAGGATATTCTAACTAAATGTCTTATTTACTTTATTTTTTTAAAGTTTGTATGTGAGTCTTCAAGACTAGTCCTGTGATTTTACAGCTGGGAGTGATCTTAGAATTTGTCCATCTAGTTCAAACTTCTTATTTGGCAAATAAGGAAACTAAGGTTCTAGGAGGTTAGTAAGGGACATATCCTGAACCCAGAGATTGTTAGTGATAATGTGGTATTTTTTCCCAAGATGAACCTCCTCGCTTTCCTGATAACATTTAAATCTTTGTTTCATGATCAATGGATTCATCATTTCAAAATAATGGGGGATGGGGAGAAAATTTGCTATTAAAATGTTTTGAAACGTAAAAGAAAAAAAACCCTAAAGCATGATTTTTAATCTACTTTTGATCATAAATCTCTTTGCGATTCTCTTCAAAACTATAGACCTTCTTGATAAACACTCCCCCACACATATCCCCCCACAGAAATTCACAACCAATTTTATGGAATCCATAGACTCCTGAAACCTTAATTCTAGATTCATTTAAGTGCTGATTAACAAATGTTTATCAGAACAATGGTTGTCTAATTTTATTTCTATACTTGAATCAATTTAGATATTTAATGTCATTTGAAGTAATGTGATGGTTATTCAATACATAATTGTTATATCACTATGAAGAATATTGCAATTATTACAAAGTAAAATAGCTGACTTAAAAGTAAAACTAATATTAATACATTCTATCAAATACTGTTTTTTTTTTTATTTCTACGGCCCCATTGCTGGGAATAATGCAACTATTTCCTATCAATTTCAATTCACTCAAGTAAACAGGTTTTGTCTGACATGATGAAATGCTCTCTATATAATACAGAATATAGATTCTGGAGATTCCCCAACATACATTTAAGAGATACCAATAGCTGATCTTGTTAATCGAGTTAGGTATAGGAGAGCAACTGCACATCATAGCAATGTGTGTTATCTGATCCTCAATGGCTAAAACGAAACTGTTGCCAGGTTGTGAGGAGACGTTTTTTGGGGTGGAAAGTTTGGTCTGAAGCTTTCATAGTGAGGCTTCTTCTATCAAGTTTGCATCGATCAGAGATTCATGCTTCGGATCTCAGCTACAGTAGTGTCAGGGCCACAAGGAAAATGTTTTCATGAGGGAAAGTGTTCATACTTAAAGATAAGACGGGAAGTGTTAGGTTAACAGGACCTCAGTTAGCAGCCTCTAATCCAGCCTCTCCTGATGGGTGTCCCATTGAGACAGCAAAGAAGTGAGGAAAATCAGCATCAAAGAAGATAATAATCTGGATAGAATTTCTACCACCTTCAATTAATTGAAAAATGCCTAATCTAAAAAATGCAGATGCTAGAGTCATTCCATCAAAACAGAGCAAGACTGATTGCCTGAAATTAGGTGGGAAAACATTTCATCTCTCTCTCTTTTTAAAAAAACTATTAATAATTCATTTATTTTAAATTGACACATTGCAATTGCATGATGTATTTCTGGGGTATAATTTGATGTTTTGATGCATATGCTCATTGTATGATGATCAAACTAGGGTATTTAGTGTGTCCATAACCCTATGCATCTATCACTGCTTTGTGGTGGGAACATTTTGTAATATACTCTCTCTTCTCTCAGTTCTTCTCTTCCTACACCCAACTAGACACTGATTCTCAGAAGAGAAGCAGGCAGGAAGAGACACTTGCTCATTGTTGTCTTAGAGGAGAAGGTCTCACAGGCAGAGGGCAAGATGAAGATGAAGGAAAAGCTGGATGGATGTTACTTGTTGAGAATTATGACCGTCAAATACTTAGTCTTGTCTCAAGTCACCAGGCAGCATCATAGAAGATCCAGGGGCATGCCAGCTGAGTGATACTAGGTGAAAGAAAGTTTTCCAGACTTTGGAATTGGTTGAGGGGTTTTCTTTCACATCAAACCACCTCTCCTTGATAAATATGAAGAGTGGATTCAGCCAGGTCAACATGAATAGAATGAGCCAAGAATAATCCAGACAAGGTGGTTAATTTTGAAGTGGTGAGATCTTTTGTCATGCTAGATAGGGTGAGAAGGAAAAAAGAGGTGACATGTGATAAAATACTACAGGGCTAGGGACCAGAATAATCAGCATCTTACTGAATTTGAACAAGAGCAGACTTCTGAACATGCCTTACTCCAGATCCAGGAAAAGTTTTTGGAAAACTGCTGCACAGTTTGGCAGGATGTAAGAAGATACAACCTGTATGTAACAGAAGCAGAAAGCCATAAGGGGAGAGGGATTTGAAACGAACAGATGCAGGATAAGATTAAAAAGGAGAGTAGGAGGCAGAAGTGAGGGAGACAAGAAACTAAAGACCCAATCGTGGATTAAAGTTCATACTGCAGATGGAAAGGTAGAAATGCGACTCCAGGAAAACAAGTCTTGTGATAGGGAGGGCAACGTTTCCCCTTTCAAGAGACAGAGAAAAATATTATAAAATGTATGAAAATGAAAAGAGGGGAGATGTTATGAGGCAGAGGACAGAGAACCTGAAATTTTGAGCGTCCTTGAGGAAAATTTCCCTTAAATATTTATGAGCAATACTCAAAGATGTATTTGAGGATTGAAAATCTGTATATGTAGACCGAAAGACTGACAACATTTCTAGGAAAAAAAAAACACATAAGAAAAACACACCACACATGGAAATAACATTCATCAGAAATCAAGCAGGTGGGAGTGGGGAGGAGGGGATGGGTTAATTCACACCTAACGGGTACAATGCACACCATCTGGGGGATGGCCATAGTAACAAAGCAATTTATGTAACCAAATTATTTGTACCCCCACAGTATTCTGAAATTAAATTAAAAAAAAACACTAGATACATTCAAACAAATTATTTGAAAATACTAAGATAAAGAAAAAAATTACAAATATGCAGAGAGAATAAAATGTTTACTTGGAAAAGTACTGTACATGTATCAGACTGACCTTAAACGTCTCCATGCAATGGAAGAACTTATAAATATTTAATTAAAAATTCTATGATTTATGATTTCATTACAAAACAAATTGACTTTTATGTGAGAGGAAACCAGAAATATTAATACATTCTCAAATGTAGTATCAGTATATACAAACAAACAAAAGTCCAAGAATACTTGGAAAAAAATGAAGAAGTCAAATCATAGAAAAATCATGGCTTGAAAGATTTTGAAGTGAGTGTTGAAAACGGTTGTCTAAATAATTATTGTATACTTAGTTACAAAAGTATATATTATACTTTTCAAAAATATATCAAAGTATAACATAGGTAAATATACCTAAGCATATATAAATAGTACGTATCATAAATATTTTTGAAAGATAAACTACTTTGTTAAAATAATTTTTAAAATAATCTGCTTTCAGTGCTTCCAAATTATTATGAATAGAATCCGTGGACAAGACACATACAATAAAACAGTTTTTGTCACAAAAGACACACATGCAAAGGAAAGAGCTGAAAAACACATAAAACAGAAAATGTTAAATTGCATATTAATGTGTTTGTGATACGATACTAAGTGTAAACATCAGGGCACAAATCTATATACACACTTTTACCTTAATTGCATTTTAAAATTATATATAAACATAGATACCTAAATATGTGCACCAATACTTAGATGATGAAATTGCAGGTTACTTTTAGTTTCATTATAGTTTGCTATATATTTTCAACAATAATCATGTATTATTTTTATATCCAGAAAAAAGAATTAAGCTTTTAAGAAAACTGATAAAGAAGAATATTAAGGAATTGATTGAAGTAAAGAAACTTGATCTTGAGCCCCATTTCAGCCCTTTGCAGCCCTTTGAGTCCAAAGATAAAGGCTAAAAAGCTTTGTCTTATTTGTGGCAGTTACCCTTTATTGAAGGCTGTGTTGACCACAGGGTGACTGCATCATAGTTTGTTCCTTCGTAGTACTCGGTAGTAAATGGTTAAACATTCGCTTTCAAAAGGGTCTTTGTTATTTCATAGAAAAATATTTTTAAACAAATAGACAATTTATTAAGTGTGCTTTGTTGCCCTCCCCGCCCCCCCGAGACAAACAAACAAATATCCAGACCATGTAGGCCTGTGATTCATTGTTTGAAATTTTTTTCATTAAGCCCACAGCCTTCAGATTCCTGTGGGCCTGTTTTGTGTTTGAAATCTCATGCTTTGGCAAAACCATTGGATTCCTTTGAGGAATATTGCCTATTGTGAGCAATAATCTTTGTCAGGGATTCTATGATTGGCACACTTAGCCTTCAAATGGGAAATTGTTGTGGTATTTGTGGTACCATTCGGTCTTTCCAACTCAAGGAATCTACTGGAGTTAAAGTCCACTACTAATGTGAGCTTTTTTCCACATAAGCATATCCACGCTAATGGGGCACCACGGTTCCATTCTCTTGTAAGGCAGTTCGCTATTTTCACTTATTAGAAACAATTGGATGCTCCAAAATAAGTCAGGCGACTCTCAGACACAATATAAGCCAGGAAAATATGTGCAGATTTTTGGTTTGCATTTTTCCACACCTGTGGGCTAAGGTTGGACTTGTGTTAACATTAACTGATCTTTATGCACGTGGAATAACAATTTTCCTACTATTTTAGAGCAATAACTCTTCTCATGTAAGAGTTAGCAACACTAAATACTGTCTTGCTGTGTTTCTGTCCAACTCATTTATTTTTCAACTGTTACGCAGGACTGACAGATCTTGAACACTGAGTCCCTCTCTTTCCCCTTATTGAGAAAAAACTGATAAAAACATCTGTGTTAGGATTTGTGACTCTGGAATCCATGCTGCCAAGAATAACTAATGCTTTCCAGTATTGAGAGAGAGACAGAGAGACAGAGAGACTGAGAGAGAGAACAATACGAACTGGGTGTTGAGCTGTCAAACTTGCATGTACTACTTGGCTCCCTGCCCCTCTTTCTAAGGTGATGGTTTGCTGACTGGAAGCTGATTCTGCTGCAGGTGGGAGGGAGGGCAGTTATCAATTCCTTAAAGAGAAGTCCCGGTGTATCAGTTAGTATTTCCGTATTGCCCAGATAACGCTACATAACACGTACTCCCAAAATCAATATCTTAAAACCATAATAATTTATTCTCCATGACATGCTGGTTGGCTATGGTGGCTCTGTTGTTTGAGCTCATTCATGAGTCTTAGGAGTGGCTTTGGTCTCTTGATCTAGCTGGGGCACAACTGGGCAGTTCTGCTTCAAGCTGCAGGTCTGTGGATTGGTCCGGAAGCTGTTCCACATGTTTCTGATCCTCCTTGGAACAGTAGGCCAACTGGACAAGTTCTTCTGATGGCATGGCAAAAGACCGGGAAGGCGTGCTGAGCCAAGCCAATGCATCTAAAGTCCCTGCTTGCATCATGTCTGCTAATATGCCCAAAGTCAGAAAAAGTCACAAGGCCAAACTCAAGGCCCAGAAGGAGAGGAAATATCCTTCTCCCGTAGTCGTTAGGAGGGGAAGTAAAACTTTCTGAACCAAAATTGAATCTGTCACACTTTGGTAGGTTTAAATGCTGGTTAAAGAAATTTCTGCTTCTAGCCATGATGATGTAGCTTCTATCAAACTAACTCTCACACTGAGAGCTACTGTAAAAGTTGGGTAAAATACAAAAGCAACTGCTTGAAGACATCAGAAAGCAACTAAGGCAGCTAGGACTTGAGAGGCTAAAAATCTCAGAGACACTGGAAGCACATTGAGTTGAGCACCACATTTGCCTTTGTTCTTTCCCTTTGGATCCTATGCCTATTCGTAGCACAAAGTAGATACTAAATGCAGAGCAGTGCATGGGGCTTGCAGCAGTCTCCCTGGGCTTAAGAGGTAAAGGTTAGAGATTAATATTTCCAAGGCACCCACTTCCTATGAAATCAGATCCAGGGAGAAGAAAACTGAACCTCACAAACTTGAGCCTAAAATTCTATATGTAATTTTTTCATCAAGGTTTATGTTAATGTTTGATATGCACAGAAATGGGGCAAGAAGACCCTGGGAGGCTAAAGACCTAGGTAGAGATTTTGACAGACTTGCACTGCCGGAAAGACAGGTAGGAGTTTAGAGTATGCCAAGGAGGAGGAGCTTCAGTAAATACCCAAAATCCTCAGTTGAATCCTCTGATAGACAACTAGCAAATCCACAAATATTTGAAAATTAGGCAATACATTTTTAAATGACACATGGGCTGAAGATGATGTCAAAATAGGAATTAGAATATCAGTAAATAAGAAAATATTTTAAAATGAATGATGATAAAAATGATATATAACTTGTGGGATGCAGCTGAAGTCCTAGAGGGAAATATAAATGCATGTATTACAAGAGAAGAAATAGGAAAAAGAATTGATCTAATATTCATCAAATAACCTAGGAAAAGGATAGCAAATTAAACCCAAAGAAAATATAAGAAATGAAATAATAAAGCTAATGAAATAGACATAACTTTTCAAAGAAAAAGAATAATTTACCAAATTCAAAATAAGAAGAAAATTAAATTCTGAACAGTCTATTGCCTATTAAAAAATGAAATCTGTACTTATAAACCTTTCTACCACCCCCAACTCTAGGAACAGAATTCTTTACTCATTAATTCTAACATTTAAGGAAGAAATAACGTGAATTTCTCAGAAACTCTTCCAGAGCACAGAAAATGTGGAAATACTTCCAAACACATTTTTAGACATTATCATAATTTTTCTACTTAACCTGAAAAAAAAATTACTAGAAAGGAAAGTGAAAGCCAGTTTCTCCCATGAATATAAATGAAAATATCCTTAACAAAATAATATAAATCGAGTCTAGCAACAGTTGGGTAATAGTGACCAAGCCAGGCTGATTCCAGGAGTGTTGGGTTGTTAAACATTCAGAGAATAATGTAACTCCCCTCATTAATGGAAGGAAGGAGGGAAAAGGAGGGAGAAAAACCCAGCCTCTCAATAGATTCCATAAAGCATTTGATAAATTTAATATCTCTTATGAAATGAGGAAAAAAAAGGGAAGATGAACTAGTCTTGTAAAATTATAAAATATTACTGAGAGAAACTTTACATGGAAGATAAATTAATATTTTATTTATATTAATGTTAGCATAATAAAATTATACTATAAAATATGCTATAATACATATATACTATAAAATTATATCATACATATAAAATCATAAAACATTACTCAAAGAAACTTTAAAAAGCTGAAATAAATGGAAGAATAAATCGCATCCATATTATAAAACCATAAATTCTTCCCCAAACTGGCTTATAGATTAAATACAATTTGTGCAAATTTCTGTACCTTTTTTGCATGTATAAAAATGACAAGTTGACTTGAAAATTTTTATCGAAATAAAAAGGACAAGAATAGTTAAGTCAATTTTGAAGGAAAAAAATTCAGTTAAGCACTTGTACCAACAGTTATCAAAAATTGTTTTAAAGCTATTGAAATTAAAACAGGGTGGTATTGGTGACAGCGTATATAAAAAAAACAATGTAATAATACAGAGTCAAGAAATAGATCGCCTCAGATATAGTCATCTAATCTACAATAGAGAGCTACTATAGAACAGTGGGAAAAGGACAGTCTCTTTAAATACATCATGCAGCGTAAATCGGAGATCTGTTAATATTTGACCCCTATCTCACACAATATAAAAATCAAATCCAAATGGATCATAAGCATAGATATCTTTATAACTTTGGTAATAGAGATTTCTTGAATATTGATAACCATAAAAGAAAAGGTTGATGGATTGGACTTCATTAAATTTAAAAATTTTATTTATCAATGGACACCATTGAGAGGGTTTAAAGACATACCACAGTATGGGAGAGGATATTTATAATAAAGGGCTTATATATAGGTTATATAATTAAAGTTACAAAAAAACTTTTTTAAAAAGACAGACAACCTAAGAGAACAATGAGGAAAAGATTAAATGACCACTTCACAAAAGAGAATATCCTCACAGTCAATTGTGAAAAAACACTCTACATTATTAGTCATCAGGAAAAAGCAAAAGGTAACCCTGATGCATTACACACCCACCAGAATGGCTAAAACAAAAAAAGGCCTGTAGCAAATATTGGCAAAGATATGCAACTGGGAATATCACACCAGTTGGAGGGCATATAAACTGGCATGATCACATTGGAAAATGCTTTGATAGTATCCACTAAAGCTGGACAAATGCATGCGCTATGATCAAGTAATTCCAAAAGTGTTCATTGTAACTTTATTTTTAATTGTTCAAAACTGGAGCACAAACACAAAACGCAGTACAATAAATCGTGTTGTATTCACGCAATAAAAACAAGTATACAACTTCCGCACACAAGATCATTAAATTGACAGACAGAATGTTAAGGGAAAAAATGATTACATTTATACAAAGTTGTAAAAGAGGCAAAAAGTAATCTATGGAAATGGAAGTAAAGCAGGTGTCCTCTTTTTCCATAGGGAATATAGGTAAATGGGCATTAGGGAGGTTTCTGGGAGGCTGTTAATACTCTACGTCTTGATCTGGGTGATGGTTTCACAAGTGTATTCACTTTGTAAAATTCACCGAGTTGTACACTTCATTTAATATTTAGGCACTTTATGTGAGTTATATTTCAATAAAAATTTTGCAAGATATGACGAATGTGGTAAAATTATCAGTGGATATAATTTTATGTATACACATATATGTGTAATATACATTATATACTGTTACACATTGATATATTTATATATAAGTAACATTAGAAATATAATTATAATAAGTAACTAAATTAATTATTAAATTACTATTGGGTTAACAATATAATTATTAATAAATAACAATAAATTTATGTTATTATATAATATATCATACATTATATAATGTATAAGACATACAAACAGACATAAAAATTATTTTAAAATATATATGTAAAATGTTGTTAGGAGCAGTAGCAGGGCCATTTTCTTTCTCACAGCTACTTCAAATTGGGTGATTTAAATTCCCTTATATGACACCACTGCTAGTTAAAGGCCAGTGCCTTAATTTAAAAGCACAATTCTTCCTTTAATTATTATATAACTAATCTCACACCTGTATAGTGACAAAGTATTCTCTAGAAATATTTGGGTTTTTTGGTTACATAAAATCTAACTTATATATTATCATTTTTTCTTTTTAATTATTATTGGTACATAATAGTTGTATATATTTATGGGGTACATCATAATACAGGCATACAATGTATAATAACCAAATCATGATACTTGGGGTATCTATCATCTCAAGCATTTATCATTTCTTTCTTTTTTCTTTTTTAATCATAGAACACCACCTATAGTACAATGCATTTATCATTTCTTTGGGTTAGGAAGATTCCAATTTCACTCTTTTAGTTATTTTTAAGTATATGATAACTTATTGCTCTGCTCACTATAGTCACCCTGCTGTGCTATCAAATATCAGATCTTGTTCATTCTATCTACCTAACTATATATTTGCACCCATTAACCATCCCCACTTTATCCCCCTCCTCATTATCCTTCCCAGCCTCTGGTAACCATCATTCTACTGTCTCCATGAGATCAATTGTTTTGATTTTTAGCTCCCACATATGAGTGAGAACATGTGGAATTTGCCTTTAGAAAATGTCTTGATTATAATCCGAACATGCAAATTTGATCTTATATTCTTAGACATAACTGAAATCAGTGATGAATGTGGGCACTATTTCATATACCCATGTGATCTGTCCCCATATGCAGATCAGCTTAGGTGTTGGTAATGATTATTGCGTGGACATTAGCTCCAGAATAAATGTCCACATCCACACAGCATATATATATAGGATTGCACCAACAAGTTGCCATGCTATAGTTTCTCTAGATGACAAAAGAAGCATAGGAATTGTCTTTTATCGTCAGACACAACACTCCCCTTTGAAATCAAGGGCATTGTTGGTTGATAGAAATTGTTCTTTCACCTTTAAAAAAGCAGATCACAATTTTTTTATAGTTTTCACAAGCAAGTGAGGGACATTAAGTTCCATAAGTGCAGATCACCTCCATGCTGTCCAAAGAAGACAGGGACAAAGGAGGGCTCTCTCTAACACACAAAAGACACTCAGAGCTAAAATGATGCCTTGTTCTACTTTGGAATGAAACAAAATGGAAAAAGAACTCTCCATGCTGAAGATGGTAAGGTGGTATACACGCTTGGAATTCGGATCAAATGTCTTGGCCGTTTGTACCTCCTCTGGTAAACTGAATTTTTCACAACTTCATATCTACTGTCTTCAGCTGAGAGAAGGGGAAAATACTGGGAAATACCTCAGCGGGCAGTCAGAACAGGTATCTGACTTGGTCTGAAGGTCACACTTTCTTTAATTTCCAGCCAAACAAAAGAATTTTTTTTTTTTGTGCAAGCTATATCAAATATCAGCTATCCAGATCTCCCATGCTAACCTGTAATTAGCCTTTATCTTTGGTGTTAACACCACGAAGTGTCAAGGAAACAGACACAACTCTTTTGGTCTTAGTTTTAACATGAAATCTGTGCCCACACAATGCTGTTCTCACTTAAATTTCGGTTATGTGAGCTGTTCTGAATCCGTTCACCAATGTACAAATGGTAAACACTCAGAGCTGGTTTCCTTTCTTGTGTCAAACAGCCTCATTCAGCCAGGGAGAGGAAAGGAGGTGGTAGCATTCTTCAGCCGCGTTTCGACTTGACCTTGATGTATGGTTATTTAGGGTAAGGAAATGTGGAGAATTAAACCGCTGATATTAAATTGGTTAAGCAGGTCGGTTTAGGGGATGCCTCTCTTATCTTCACTGACGATCCCGATCTGTCAAGAGGAACTCTTATTAATAAGAGAGACCGGGGTTCAAACTATTTGATATTTTCAAGGCTTTGGTGACTGATGCCAACACAAGTGCCTTGAGTCCCTGATGCTCTCAGGTCGAGCCCACCGCCTTTTTGTTCTGAGGTTTTGACCAGTCTATAAATTCCGGCTCTCAGATAAGGGGATGTCATAGCAGAAAAACAGAAAAGTGACACTGAGTATCAAGTCAGTTACAAACTCAGTGGTTCTTCAGGCTTTTGTTGCCTTACTGTGAAATTTGCATCTAGCTAAAATTGGATCTGTGCTCTAGGCGCAACATGTGTTTCGTATTTGCCAAACAAAGTTTCAGTACCTTTGCCTCTTGTTCACTGATTTCCTGTCTGCGATGTGCATCTCTTCCTTTCTCTCTGAACGACAGTAGTAAGTCACAGCACTCTTCCTGTTCAGATTACCATCTTAAAGTGACTGGAACTCATTGGCTTCAGAAGGCTCTTATTTTTCTTTTTCTCCTGCCTCTGGAATGTGACCAGACCTGAAGACCATTCTAACTGCAAAATATGATTGAGAAATAATATGTTAGAGTCTGGGAGATAGTGTTGCCTGCCATGCGAGGTAACTGTCTTGAGTAAAAGACATAAGCACGACACAATGATGTGATGCTTTTCAAAGATACTAATGATTCAAACAAAGCCTACCAAGAAGTAGAGACAGAAGAAAAATGTCTATGTGTTTACAGGCCAGTTTATATAGAATTCACCACTTCTTGGTATGTGATCATCTTCTCTTATATGTTTTATTTATCCACATTTTTTCTTTGGAGCTGGGTAGGAGGGAATGATCCACCCCTTGTTAATAGGACGCAGTTCATCACCTTCCCTTGCTAATAACCCTGCCTCACCCTACCTTCTCAAGGGTTTGCAAAACTCATTACAAAAAAAAAAAGATGAAAAACAAAAAAACCCATAGGCTCTGTTCTATGCAGGAATTATTAACCTGTTGCACATGCAAAATAATTATATTATAGGTGAAATTTCATGGACAGAATGCAAAATCATGTATAGGTGCGTATGTTTATATTTTCAGAAAGAGGATGCATAGCTTTGTCTGGATTCTCAAAGCAAGCCAAAGCTCCCAAAAGGTTAAGAGCCACTGCAATTGCAATTGGTTTTTCCTCAAACACACCCAGTCTCTGTTTTTTATATAAAGTATTGAAGTTTTAGGCCTCTCCTGCTTGCCTACACTGCCATCATTTTTAAAAAATTCTCCAAATTAGTCAAAGTAAAGGGATCATGTTGTTCTACATTTCATGTTTTTATTTTATTCTTGTCCATGACTGGGTGACTTTCAGAAAAGCAGGAATCCATGTCTGGCCTCGCATCTAACTCCATTAGGGCTGGCAGAGCAGTGTCTGTCCACCCCCGTTGTTAATAGGATCTTTCTTTTCCTTAACTACTATCTGTTTCTGGGAAGCTTTTAAAATATTCATTTTTCCTCCTCTATTTCAAATATCCTCAGCTAACCTATCTCGGGGGGATTCATGCAAATTGTGTGTTCTCTGGGGGTTTCATTCTTGTAGATTCTGAAAAGTTCTTTTCTGCTTTTATCCCCCCATTGTCATATGCCATGATAGTTTCAGGCTTATCTGAAAGCATATTTTGCTTCCATAATTGAACTAAATACCCTTTAATGTAGAGAGAGCATTAAATGTATAGGGAATCTGCTGTCCAGTTCCAGAGAGGTTTTTAGGATGTCTGTGATTGGAATTGCCATATTCCCTTTACTAAAGAAAAGCCTAATCTCCTTAATCCATTCCCCCGATTTGATTAGATCAAGACCAAGAAGCCACCTAGGTGGCCTACGGCCTGGCAATATTCACCAAGTTTAGCCAAAGATACCAGACTAGGGCCACCCATGGTTTTCCCAACAGAGCCCCCGTGGAGATGATTTGTCAACAATTGGGCAAGAGGGCAACATGGACTGGGATAAAATTCAAACTTTGAAAGTTAGATTTTTTGGCTAAGCGTGGTAGCTCACACCTGTAATCCTAACACTCTCAGAGGCTGAGGAGGGAGGATTGTTTGAAGTCAGGAGTTCAAGACCAGCCTGAGCAAGAGTGAGATCCTTTCTCTACTAAAAATAGAAAGAAAAAAAAAATTAGCCAAGCAACTGAAAAAATAGAAAAATTGGCCAGTTGTGGTGGCGCGTGCCTATAGTCCCAGCTACTCTGGAGGCTGAGGCAGGAGGCTTGCTTGAGCTCAGGAGTTTGAGGTTGCTGTAAGCTAGGCTGATGCCTAGCTCTTTTTGTTTTTGAGACTCTGGTTTCAAAAAAAAAAAAAATGAAAAAGAAAATTGAGATTTTTCAAAGTGCTTTTGAAACATTTTGAAAGACAACTAGGGACCATCTTTCTCTCAGTGACTTGGAATTTTTCATTCTTTTTGCCAATTGGTTCACAGTTTTGAACTGGCAAAAACTGGTCTAATGAGTACTATTTCGTAATCTGTGTATTCAAGCAGATGGAAGTCAATCATTTAGCTAAGACTGCTCATCATCCTAATCAGTTAATGTTTGCCTGTGGGAAACCAAAAAGGCCAAATGGCTCAAGGCAAGAAAGTTGCTTGAGAGAACCCTCTCACTCACGCCTCACTTTTGCTAAGACTTCAAGTGACTGCAAACACCTCAACTTTGCTTTATTTGAAAGTATATTTGACAGTGTTTTGCTCAAAACTACTTTTTCGTTATTCAGTGTTCTTCCTATGAATCCATATTTGGAAATATTATGATTTCCAAATAATACGAGCCCATAGTATTTGGAAATCCATCAGCTTGGTTTTTGGTAAGATGACTGCCCTGTTTCTGAGAAGGGATAGTCAAAAATAATCAAGGCTAATTGAGTGCAGAAGTCTAAACTTCATGTCAGTGAACCAGCCAAGAACATGCAAAGGTTACAAAGGCCATTCAGTAATGAAGTTATTTTAATAATCTTGAACTCAGGAAGTTAAAGTATTAGGACCTGTAATCCTAATTTCATACAGGGCCGATTGTGTAAAAAAAATTTAAGCTTGGATAACCCAGCTTTGTAATATCTGATCACAAAACTACAAAACTGAACGATCAATGTAAGAACCACTTGGTGGTTATGAAAAATAAGCTGGGCTATCAGTCTGTTAAATTATGGAAAACACAAACCAACAGATTTTACCTTCTTGATCTTAGCACTAGGAAGAAAGAATACAAGTTATTTAATAACTCGAAAAGATAAGAGAAACTGTCTGGCCTCGCACCCTCTGTTCCTGTTAATCAGTGGAAATCCAAACTTAATCAAATCCCCAAATCCCAACATCACTGACAGAGCTTACGGCTTACTGACTTCAACATAGATAAATGGCCCCATTAATGTCAGGGCAGTTATGTTTGTCCAAAGAATATATGTCTGTATTTTAAATTGCATTATCCAGTTTATCCATGGGATAAGAGTTGTTTACCTTCACAAATTCCAGGCTTCTGAGCTGAACTAAACAGGGCAAGTTTAAAGGCAGGAGCTCAGAGCAGTTCATAGCCTTTTGACAGCTCTGATGTGGTCTGCCAAGGCCGAATTAGTGGAATCCAGGCTTATCTCCCGGCTCCTGGGCTGAGTGCAGTTGGCCTTCAGGTCTTTTCTACGACCTGCAGCCCCAGTGAAGCCCCTGCAGAGCTGGAAGCTGCAGAGTGCGTGGAATAGTGCTGCAGAGTATTGTTTGGCGTTGGATTAGCATTCACAGATGTGGGGCCAGGGGATTGCTCAACAGCTCATAAGGGCCAAGGAAGATCTGCCACGACATGGGTGCCACGCCTCACTAGGTCACTTCAGGCTTAAATCCAGTTTAGTCTGTCCAGCCCAGCCCAGCCTTTTCCTCATCCTTTTGTTTGTGGTTTGCTGTGTGTCTGTGAAATGAGGTGTTTCTTCACCACTGGGAAGGGCGGAAAGGTAGAGACAGAATGAGAGACGGCGAACACAGCACCCTAGTAAATCAGCACCCATCTTTGCCTCTGTTCAGCCAGCCTTGTGCTGGTTTGGGAGCAAGTTGCTGACCAAGGTTTGGAAAGTGCAGCAGCCGCTTGCTGCCATCTGCTGTACTCCCTGTTGCTAGCAAGCCTAGGACCAGAGCTCACCGCAAAGGAGACAGAGAGGAAAAGGGAGGGAGCAGATGGGCAGCGCCTTCACCAGCCAGGATACCCCCATGATAATGTAGCTACACATGCACGACAAAAAAGCAGCCACCTTGTCCATCGTGAATGGGCCCAGTGATTTTTTTCAGGACATAAAATATATTTTCCTTTACACTAACGTGCGGTTATGGCTTCCAGATTATAACTCTGGAAGGGGATCATGATACTGATAGAAAGATAAAATCAAAATGGTGTTTACCTCCTTTTTTGAAACTTTTATTTACCACTGCTATTTTGCAATACAGTTTATTTTTTGTGTTCTCATTGTACTGTATATAGATTTCTATTATTATATACTGGGCGTGGTGGCTCACGCCTGTAATCTCAGCACTTTGGGAAACCAAGGCAGGAGGATTGCTTGAGGCCAGGAGCTTGAGACTAGCCTTAACAATTACCAAGAGTGAGACCCTGTCACTATAAAAAATAGAAAAATTAGCCTCACGTAGTGACAATAGAGCAAGACTCTGCCTCAAAAAAAAAAGGCAATTTTTCCTGAATTAAATTAAATTAGAAATAATAAAATTATTGCTATGCCATTCATTGTCTTTTATGAAGTCATAAAATAATAACAGCTTACGTTTATTGAGGGCTTACATCTCACCACGTGCTAGGTATTTTCTGAAGTGTTATACATATATTAATTTATTTAATACTTTTTTTTTTTTGAGACAGGGTCTTTCACTGTGTTGCCCCAGCTAGAGAGTGCAGTGATGTCATCATAGCTCACTGCAACCTCAAACTCCTGGGCTCAAGCAATCCTCCTGACTCCACCACCCAAGTAGCTGGGACTACAGGTACATGCCACCATGTCTGGCTAATTTTTTAATTTTTTGTGGGGACAGGATCCGGGTATTGCCCAATCTGGTCTCAAACTCCTGGCCTCAAGAGAATTTCCCTCCTCGGCTTCCCAAAGTGCTGGGATTACAGGAATGAGCCACCACACCTGGCCTTATTTAATCCTCTTAACAACCACTCAGATATATAAAGATGAAGACACTGAGGCACAGAGCATTTAGGTGGATTGGCCAATATCACAATCTCTTAAATGTCAGAAGAGGATTTGAATTCAAACAATCTGGCTCTAGAACCCAAATAATTGACTCCTAGGTTGCACTCTTCTTCAAATCAGACATGGTCATCACCATCAAAATGGGGAAGGTGGTATATTAATACATAAACACTGTACAAGGCAACAAGTCCCAAAATTTAGATATATGGGAAGCCAGAGGAAGGAATAAATGGATAATATTCATTAGGCTTCTAAAGGTGGCTGTAAGCCAGGGTGGGGCCATGCATGCACTGACCTCTGTAAAACTCTTAAGGTGATGAGACCTATCACCTGACCACTTTCACTGATAGCTGCACTTTATCTTCCTTGATCTTTGCTTCCATTTCACCAGCTTTGGTGTTGAATGTACCACTGGATCCTAATGGCGACACCATCCATCTGTGGAGTGTGCTCTTTACTCAGTCTCTGTTGCAGAGAATCACATTCACTGGTAAAGATCTCTGACGCTTGGAAACGATTAAGAAATTTGACTATTTCCATTCCTCTCTGGATGTTTCTTCTTATGAGTTTGTTTACCCTTTATTGTGCCCTTTGCAAAACTGCCAACATATCACATTTATTAAGAGGTCTTCTTGGCAGGAGATCAATCAATATTTATAGGATATTGATTTAGTGTTCATTGAATTTAGCATCAATACTAATGTATTCTAACACATCTCAGAATTACTCTGTAATGCAGTTGAGGTCCTAGTAACATATTTGCTAAGTGGTTGCTTTGAAATGTGTCTCTGAATTCTCCCATCAGGCAATGCCATTGTCAGTTTCTCCTTTATTTAAATTTTCCCATTGGAAATTGTAATTTCCATGAAGACTTGAAATATATTATTGCAATGACTTTATATGACATATCTTCACCTATGTTTAGAGAGCAAAGATGTCATTGAAAAAGGTTTTATTTATTTGCTTGCACTTCTGCTGCTTGCTTCCATCCTTGAGTGGAATAGTGCCAGCAACAAGGTTGTGGGTAAAAGGATTGGGCTTGCAGAGGTTGGGCTAAATGTTTTCTGGATTAATGAGCTAAACCAAGAGTTGGTATTGATATAAGAAATCAAGGCATCCCATGGAAGACAGTTTGTTGATTTTAAACTCAATGTACCACTTAACCAAACAATCAGATTAAGTTAATTTTTACCTCTAACTTTGCATTCTATATTAAAATAGCATTATGATACAATGGAAGAGGTATATAAGTCTTTCCTAGCTTTGCTATGAAGAGGCTATATGGCTTTGAATACATTACTTAACCTGATTGTACATTATGTTCTTTTCTATCAACTAAAGGGGTTGGTAAGAGATGATTTCTGAAGATTCTACTAGCTCTAAGATTCTGTATCCAATGGCATGGGCTATTTAACAAAGCTTTCATAGTGAAATAGTAGTAAAGTTGTAAGTGCTCAAATAGATAATAGACAAATAGACAAATAGATCAAGTAACGTGGATATTGTGACATATTCTCAATAATCCAAAAAATAATTGAAGTGAGAGATTGACAAGAGTACAAGTTTGAGTCAAACAAACCTAGGGTTAAGCCCAATTCTGCCACTTTCTAAGTGTGTGATCCTGGGAAAATAACTTACAATTCCTGAGCCACAGATTCATCTATAAAATAGAGTGAGTCTCTCATGCAGCTCTGTCACTGTGTATATTAAATAGGAGAAAGTATTAATACACATAGCCATTAACATATAAAGATCTGACATATAATCAACTCCAAATAAATGATTGTTTCTCCTTTCTCATAAGCCCTTAGGAAGATCATTCTTCTTAAAATTCTAGCCAATTATAGAATAATCAACTGAGAGTCAATATCATTAAGTTTTATTTCTCTTGATTAGAAAACATATTCTCTCAAGGTTTAGTTATCCATAACTTTTGGTTAAACAATTAATCCCATGACATCTGAACCAAGACACAATCATCAAAGAACTGAAAACTGTTTCATAAGCTATGTCATGTTGATTAGTTTTATTAGAATTTGCTTTTTAATATTTTATTATGAAAAATTTGAAGAAATAGAGATGTTCATAAATTCTTTGCCTAGGCTGGTATCTAGAAGAGTTTTTCCAACATTTTCTTCCAGAATTCTTATGGTTTCATGCCTTACATTTAAGTCCTTTATCCATCTTGAATTAATTTTTGTGAGTGGTGAGAGATATAGATCCTGTTTCATTCTTCTGCATGTGGCTATTCAATTTTCTCAGCACCATTTATTGATTAGAGATTCTTTATTCCAGTGTATATTGTTGCCTGCTTTGTCAAATATCAGGTGGATGGCTTAATAGCTGAGTTATCTGTTCTGTTCCATTGGTCTATGTCTCTATTTTTGTGGCAATACTATGTTGTTTTGGTTACTATAGCCTTGTAATATAGTTTTAAGTCTCGTAATGTGATGCTTCCTGATTTGTTCCTTTTGCTTAAGATTGCTTTGGCTATTTGAGCTCTTTTTGGGTTCCAAACAAAGTGTAGAATTATCTTTTTCTATATCTGTGAAATATGACATTGGTATTTTGATGGGGATTGCATTGAATCTATAAATCACTTTGGGCAGTATGGACATTTTAGCAGTGTTGATTCTACTAATCCATGAACATGACATATTTTTCCATTTGTTTGTATCATCTGCAATTTCTTTCCTCAGTGTTTTGTAGTGCTCTTTGAAGAGATCTCTCACCCCCTTGATTCAATATATTTACGGGTATTTTGTTTTCTTTGTAACAATTGTGAATGGTATCGAGTCTTTGATTTGACTCTCACCTTGACTGTTATTGGTGTATAGGAATGTTACTGATTTGTGTACACTGATTTTGTAACCTGAGACTTTGCTGAATTTATTTATCAATTTCAGGAGTCTCTTGGTGGAATGTTTGGGGTTTTCTAGATAGAAAATCATATCATCTGTAAAAAGCAATAGTTTGACCTCCTCTTTGCCAATTCAGATACCCTTAATTTCTTTCTCTTGCTTGATTGTTCTGGCTAGGACATCCAGAACTATGTTGAATAGAAGTGGTGACAATGGACATCTTTGTCTCATTCTAGTTCTTAGTGGGAATACTGTCAACTTTTCCCCATTCAATATCATGCTGCTTGTGGGCTTTTCATATGCAGCTTTTATAATTTTAAGATATGTTCCTTGAATTCATGAGTGAATTAACAAAATGTGGTATATGTATATCATGGAATACTACTCAGCCATAAAGAAGGATAACTTAATCCCTTTTGCAACAATTTAGATGGAACCTGAAACCATTATCCCAAGTAAAGTATCTAAATAATGGAAAAACAAACACTATATGTGCTCATTATTAAATTGGAACTAACTGATGAGCACACGTATGCATAGAGGGAAGTAAAAGCCAATGGAAATCAAGTGGAGGGAGGAGGGTGTAGGGGATGGGCGAAAACCTACCTAACAGGTACAATGAACACTAGCTGGGCAATGGGCACACTTAACACTGACTTGAGCATTACAAAAGTGATCCATATAACCAAAAACATTTGTACCTCTGTAATACTCAGAAATAATAATAAAAAAAAGAAATAATGATGTTCAAATCGTTATACAACAAACACTCAATACACTTACCACCTATACTTTACACTGGACATTTTAATATATTTGCTTCATCACATTTCTATCTATTTGCTTCTCTCTCCATCCATCTGATGGGAATTTATTGCTAAATTAAAGTAAGTTACCCTCATTAAAATTATGAGGTAAAAATAATAAGAACTAAAAACATGCTCTCCCTAGAAGCAGGAAAAAGAAATGGCAGGTTTTCAAAACTTAATTAAAAAAACAGTAAGATGCTATATGTTTTATAAAATTGGTAAAGAAACGGTTTTACCTTTTTGACAACCACAATGTTCATTATAACTATCTTTACCAATGGAGGATAGATAGAATTGCAGAATTGGATTATATTGTAAAATTAGAGGGTTTAGCATTCACAGCAGAACACACATATGTGCCTTATGTTTCTAACTTGGAAATCAAGCTAATTAATTACATATTCTGTATTCTATAAAAGTTACCCTTAGAAAGTATTCTTGTATGAACTGAAAATATCATCTTCCAAATGACGTATTTTAATACTTATGTAATTCAAATATTGGGTGAAATGATCTTCTGGAAAAGCCTTTCTCTGCCAAATTCAGGTCCAAGGGAGTCTTTCTGTTCAATTATCCTATTATAACCCTTTGAAATGAACACAGCTAATGAAAATTCCAATGGCCACTCTGTTTAGACAAACAGTAGACCAAGGCACTCTTAACATTTCAGTTGGTTACACACACACACATACACACGAACTTTGCAGCACCCTGGTACTCTTTAGAACTCAAACATCCAAGGGAATTTTTATTTTAGTTAAAACTGTCTTTGTGCATACACTGTTTCTATACAATATTTCTATGCAAGCTTTGCCCATCTGCAAATAAAATGATCTCGGATCTGAGCTCTTTCTCTAGCTAGTCTTCATTTCACGGAATCCCTTCTTCTCTTTCTCATCTCAGTGCCCCTGGGACCATTCTTTGCTTCCTTGCTGCCTTGCTCTCTCAGAAGGCTCTTCCATAGCAAAAAGCAGGATTTTTTTTTCCAGAAAACGTTCTTCCAGCATTTTTTCCCCTTAAGATTGCCTTCAGTGGGGAGATAGTCTGTTGTTGTAGAAATAACACAGGCTTTTGAGTCAGTTACTCAAAGATGTTCACCATGCCCTTTGCAGAGTGCCAGACACATATTCAAGGAGCTTGAGTTACAGGAGTGAGACACACCCCTTGCTCTTACAGAGTTTACTTTTGAGTAAGCTCAAGTTGGAAAGATAATATGTGTAAAAAACAGCTAAAATAATTTCTGGTGCTGATTAGTACAATGAAGAAGATAAAACGACATGATAAAGGCAGCTCTTTAGGATAGTAGGCAAGGCCTCTCTGAGTAGGTAACATTTGAATTTTTAGGTGAACCATGAGAAAAATGCAATTGTGGGAACATCTGGGAAAAGTACTTTTCAAGGGGTTGAAGAGGGTACATAACAGCAGGCAGATAAGTCTTAGGAAGGTACTGAGGGCTTCAGCACACAGAGAGCATAGGCTGGCCTCGGACAGGAGCAGGGATACTTATTCCTTGGCAACAGGAGGAAAGACAGGTGTGAGTACTGACTCTGGTGGTTTAAGGGATTGGGTAGGGTAACAACAGAGGAGTTCTGGATGAAGCAGGAGGTGTGGTCAGTATCTACTAGTAAGCGGAGTCAAGATACTGGAGATTTGAGAAAATGGGGAAAGAGAAGTGGCCAGGGCAGCACGGAAGGATTGCAGGACTTTGCTGAATGCCTGTTTCATACTTGTGGTTTTAAATTTGAGATACATCGTATTATCCTGGTTGTGTAAATCTTCTTTATTTTCAACTGCTCCAGCAAGGGCATGGAATAAGTAAATATTTGGGAATTCTAGGCAAGTATGACTGTGGGAAGGGGACCAACCAAAGAAAAGGGTGTTTGCCAGGGGGTGGTTGTCGAGCTGGATCATGGAAGCTAAGGAGAGTAAGGAAGGTAGGAAGGATGTATTTGGCATGATAAATGGTGAAAAAGAGGCAAAGTGGATGGACTGGGGAGTTGTCCTTTGCTATAGCAGAGACTTCTGAGAAAACAAGGAGACAAGGAATGGTCCCAGTGTCACACACTGATGAGAAAGAGAGGAATGGATTCCATGAAATTAAGAGTAGCTGGAAGAAGAGCTCAGATCCCAGATGATTTTACTTGTACATAGATTGGCAAGCTGGGTAAGGAGAGGAGGAAGGATGTATTTGGGGTGATAAATAGTGAAAAAATGGCAGAGTGGAAAGTAATGTTCAGATACGGGACATTTAAGATGGAGGATTTATATGTAGTAACAGTTGTCATTACAACAATAACAGTAACTGTTACTGAATACTTACAATGTGACAGGCAATGGACTAGGAGGTTTATATTCGTGAACCTGTTCAAACCGTATGACAGCTCTCCAAGTTAGGAATCACAGATGCACTCATTTTACAGACGACACTGCAGCAGAATGAGACATTAAATAACCATTTAAGTCATCCAGGTAGAAAGTGGCTGAGCCACTTTACAAAGTGATAAGCAAATCTAGGGTGTGACAATGTGAGTGAGTGGCTAAATTGCCGTGAGAAAAAAGATTATTGGAGAGGAGGACATGGACAGAAAAACTAGGACAGAGAATAAATCATCCATCTAGATTTTAAAGCCAACAAGAATTATGAAACAAATAGCAGCAGAAAGAAAGACAACCAGGTACTAACTTTCATCAAGACTGAGGGAAATTAACCAGGAGGTTGAGCATGAAAACCCCAAGAGAGGTAACAGGTGGAAACTTCTCAGCACTTGAATTTCAAGAGACCTAGGAGCTTTGAAGGACAAAGGAGAAACGATTTAGAAGCAGTGATAAGGATTGAGGAATGCCAGTCCACCTCTAGGGCCTGAAGTATTTGGGGATCTGGGAGTACAAACAGCTTCCCATTGAAAGGGGCATAAAGACAGCAGGAAACTTGGGGGACAGCAAGGCTTTGGTTAGTGCAAGGAAGTGAGAAGAGGCCGGGTGCGGTGGCTCATGCCTCTAATCCTAGGAGGCTGAGGTGGGAGGATCCCTCAAGTTCAGGAGTTCGAAACCAACCTGAGCAAGAGCGAGACCCCTGTCTCTACTAAAAATAAAAAGAAATTAATTGGCCAACTAAAAATATATAGAAAAAATTAGCCGGGCATGGTGGCACATACCTGTAGTCCCAGCTACTTGGGAGGCTGAGGCAGGAGGATCGCTTGAGCCCAGGAGTTTGAGGTTGCTGTGAGCTAGGC
>CAUYRT010108428.1:0-15921 GCA_963574885.1 Lepilemur ruficaudatus
TTTTTTTGAGACAGAGTCTTACTCTGCTGCCCGGGCTAGAGTGAGTGCCGTGGCGTCAGCCTAGCTCACAGCAACCTCAAACTCCTGGACTCCAGCAATCCTACTGCCTCAGCCTCCCAAGTAGCTTGGACTACAGGCATGCGCCACCATGCCCGGCTAATTTTTCCTATATATTTTTAATTGGCCAATTAATTTCTTTGTATTTATAGTAGAGACGGGGTCTTGCTCTTGCTCAGGCTGGTTTCGAACTCCTGACCTTGAGCAATCCACCCACCTCGGCCTCCAAGAGTGCTAGGATTACAGGCGTGAGCCACCGCGCCCGGCCAAGACCTTTTTATTTTACTAGTTTTTTTTTAAGAGACAAGATCTCACTATATTATTCTGGTTGGTCTCAAACTCCGGGGCTCAGGCAGTCCTCCCACCTCAACTTCACAAGTAGCTGGGATTACAGATTGCACCACTGTGCCTGACATACACCATTCATTTTTAATACTGTTTATTAAGAAACAGATAAATGCTACCCCAACATACATCACAGATCCAAATTGAATTTTATACTTCTGCTTTCTCTGAAATGGTTCTGAGCATACATGCATACATGTAGTTGACTCTGCATGCCCATGAGTGGCGGGAAAAGCGAACCGTAAGCCATTAGCCCTACATTCATTAAAATTTGGTTAGACATATACAGTTGTCCCTCAGGATCCATAGGGAACTGGTTCCAGGACCTCATCCTGGATACCAAAATCTGAAGATGCTCAAGTCCTTTATAGAAAACTCCGTGCTGTTTGCGTATAACCTACACACATCATTCTGCACATTTTAAATCATCTCTAGATTACTTACAATACCTAATAACAGTGTGTTATATAAATAGTTGTTACACTGTGGTTCTTTTTTTTTTCCTGCATATTATAAGGGTACAAATGTTAAGGTTACATATATTGCCCTTGCCCCACCCCCCCAAGTCCGAGCTTCAAGCCTGACCATCCCCTAGATGGTGCACATTGCACTCATTATGTATGTATATAGCCATCCCCTCCTCCCCCTTCCCATCTGCCCCACACCCGATAAATGTTGTTCCTATATGTTCACTTAGGTGTTGATCATTGAAACCAATTTGCTGGTGAGTACACGTGGTGCTTATTTATCCATTCTTGGGCTACTTCACTTAGTAGAATGGGTTTCAGCTCTATCCAAGAAAATACAAGAGGTGCAATATCACCATTGTTTCTTATAGCTGAATAGTACTCCATGGTATACATATACCACATTTTATTAATCCACTCATGTATTGGTGGGCACTTGGGTTGTTTCCACAACTTTGCAATTGTGAATTGTGCTATTATAAACATTCGAATGCAGGTGTCTTCTTTTATTGTGGTTCTTTTTTGAATTTGCGTTTTATTGTAATATTGTCCATAACTACCCACCCCCCCCACCACCCCCCCGGATATTTTTGATCCATGGATTGAATGGGTTGAATCCATGGATGTGGAACCCATGGATATGGAGAGATGACTGTACTTTGTGTACTTACTCACCATTCTCCTTGGTTGACATTTGCATCTTTGGTATAGTCCTATAGACCTTGAGACCCAAGTGGGTAGTACAGGATGGGTTATATCGAGAAATGACTATTATGTTAGATATACATAAGAACTTGTTTGTCCACATTTTAGTAACCGCAAAGTATACTTTCAATTCAACTCTGGTTTTAGTAGCAATGACTAGTTGACTTAGGTATATTGTTGACCATTGAACAGCCGCCATGCAGTTGAAAATCCACACATAACTTTTGACTCCCTAAAAATTTAACTAGAATCCTCACCAATAACATAAAAGTTACGTATTTTGTATGTTATGTGTATTATAGACTGTATTCTTACAGTAAAGTAAGCTAGGGAAAAAAAATGTTAAAATCATATGGAAAATATATTTAGTATACATTAAGTGGAAGTGTATAAAAGTCTTCATTCTCATGTTGAGAAGGCTGAGGAGGAAGTAGAAGGGTTGATCTAGCTGTCTTAGGGGTGGCAGAGGCAGAGGAGGTAAAAGGGGAGGGAAGACAGGCAGGTACACTCAGTGTAATGGAAATACATCATAATCCCTATCTGACTTTTTGCTGCTTCAATTCTGTAAAAATATTTCTATTCAATGCCAATCCTACTTCCAACGTTTACTTCAGTTACATGGTCCCTGTCATAGAAGGGTCCATGTCATAAAAGAGTCAGAAGCAGTGTAGGATACTTAGAACCCTCTGCCGGATTGTCTAATGTCAGTTTGTTTTCTGGCAATACTTCTGTGTCTTCCTCATCATTTGGCACTGATTCAGAAGCACTCATCTCCATCAAGTTGTATTCCTTTACTTCCTTTAGTGTGGTGCCTATTAGCTCTTAAATTTCTTCAAGATCCACATCTTGAAACCATTCACCTCCCTCTCTACCTTTTTTGCCATATCTATAATGTTTCATTGTTCCCTTGATTGGCTTTGTCTTAAATCCTGTGAAGTCATGCACAACATCTGGACAGAATATTCTCTTGCAGGCATTTGTTTCAGACTTGATGGATTTCACAGATTTTTCTATGATGATGGCATGTTCAATGGTACAGTTCTTCCAGACTTTCATGATGTTCTTCTGTCTGTTAGGGTTCTCTTCCATAGCGTTGAAAATCCTTTACATAGACTACCATGTGTAATGAGCCTTACAGGTCCTTATGACCCCCCTGATCCAGACACTGAATTAGACATAATATGTTTTGGGGCAAGTAGACCACTTGGATGCTTTGAATGTTGAACTCTTGGGGTTCTGAGTGACCAGGGGCATTGTCCAGTATCAAAAGAACTTTGATTCTGCTGTAGAATGTGGCCTGTCTACAAAAAAAAGAACTTTTGGAAGGCAGTCCCCTTCTGGCAAGGTACTTCTTGACTTCAGGGAAAAGGCATCAGCATCAATGGAATCAATCCAGAAAAAAGGTTCTCGTCTAGGCCTTCTTGTGCACCCAGAAGACTGGCAGCTGGTATTTATCTTTTCCCTTCAAGGCTCCTTTCAAATCAGTGATTTTCTTAGTGGTGTCTGGGAACTCATCTGCTCCTCTTGGTCAGCAGAAGCTGTTTCTCCTGTTACCTTGACTTTTTTTTTAAACTAAACCTCTTTCTGTAATTATCCAAACCATCCTTTGCTGGCATTGAATTCTCCGGCTTTAGATCCTTTGCCTTCCTTTTGCTTTGTTACATGAGGACTTCTCTTTTTCTCGAATCATATTAGCGTCTATAGGCATGCCTTTCTTACAGTGATCCTGTACCTACGTAAAAGCTACATTTTCAGTACAAGATAAAAAGGTGTTTTGCAAAAAGTGCGAGGTTTTCGCACCTGCTGGCATAGCTACAGTGACAGCTTCACATATTTTTTTTTAAAATAATGCTCCTTACACTGGATTCATTTATCTTGAAATGGCTGACAACTATAGGCGCAGATCTCAATCTACAGTACATACAAGCAATTCAGTTTTTTCTTAATAATGTCATGACTTTTCTCTATTTCTTGGGAGCACTTCCAGCATCACTAGTGGCACTAGGTATGGGTCTCATGGTGTTATTCAAGGTTTACAGTATTGCACTAAACACAGTGAAAAGCACATGAGAACCACAAGAAATTACTTTTTATTGTAATATGCAATTTACTGAAGACGTGAATTATTCACATGGAAATGATTAGCATCACACTGTTTTAAGCAGATACTTGCAACATGTGAGCTCACCACAATAGCAACAGGAGATAGTTACGAAATTATAGTAGTACAGAGTATTACTACAGTTAATTTTACACAGTTATGATTTAATACTGCATCATTTTATGCATTCATGACATACCTTTTTCTTAATTTTTTCAGTACTACTAGGCTAGTCTGCAAGTTTGCAAATTTTTCCAAATTGTCACAAATCTCATAAATTTTTCCATATATTGGAAAAAATCCACATGTAAGTAGGCCTGTGTAGTTCAAACCCATGTTGTTCAAGGGTTAGCTGTACAGTTTCATTTATTAACAAAGCCTTATTAGTTTAAGGAAACTTCACCTATATATGTTTGAGAATCTTTCACCATGTAGGCAAGACCTCTCAAATGATGTTTCCAGCAATCTACTTTTGCCCTTATCCCCAGCTACAGACCTTAGGAATTAGGGAGATGGGTAAGTATCTGAAATCACCTCGTTCTCCTCACCCCTCTCCATCCAACAGAGCCTGTGGGGCCCGGATAGTCAGCCGACCAGAGGAACTTAGAGAAGATGATGTTGGAACAGGAGCAGGCCTGTTGGAAATCAAAAAAATTGGAGATGAGTACTTTACATTCATCACTGAGTGCAAGGACCCCAAGGCCTGCACCATTCTCCTCCGGGGGGCCAGCAAAGAGATTCTCTCGGTGAGTCAGCCTTGGAAGTGTGACCAAATGGAAGTTGGTCATTCCACTTTAGAGTTTTCTAGAGGGCCTAAAATCATCCTGTTGCCCATTTATAGCTATTGAATTTGGATCTGTAACCACGAATGCCTTTCCTGCTTACTTTATTATTTAAAAAAATTTTTTTAATTGTGGCAAAAACAAAAATATTACCATCTTAACCATTTTTAAGTGTTTATGTGTGCGGTTCAGAAATGTTAAGTATATTCATACCCTCGTACAAGAGATCTCCAGAACTTTCTCATCTTGCAAAACTTGAGGCATTATATGCCTTGAACGAGATCCCTCATTTCCTTCCTGGCAACCACTGCTTCCTCCCACCCCGCTATGAGACAGTCTTCTGACACCTGGGCTCGGGTGCCGTGGCGTCAGCCTAGCTCACAGCAACCTCAAACTCTTCGGTTCAAGTGATCTTTCTACCTCAGCCTCCCAGGTAGCTGGGACTATAGGCTTGCACCACCATGCCTGGCTAATTTTTTCTATTTTTAATAGAGTTGGAGTCTCACTCTTGCTCATGCTGGTCTCAAATGCCTGACCTCAAGCAATCCTCCTGCCTTGGCCTCCCAGAGTGCTAGGATTACAGGTGTGAGCCACCATACCTGGTCTGCTTCCATATTTTTTATGTTGAAATTACAAACATTACTTTTTTTTCCCTCATTGAGGCTAGGGAACTTTCCCAAAGGCACATAGCTAGTAAGTAAAAGAGAGTTTCCATAACACCATGCAGCCTCCCAAAGGACACAACTAGAAAGGGTCAAAATTGGGTATAGCTCCAAAGACCTAACTTCATGGTCATGGTGACACCTCTGTGCTCTCTTCCAGTTATGAGTTACACATTATTCCAGCTAAATAGCATCTGCCCTGCACAATAGGTTCCAAGGACCTTTCCTAGTTGCCCTCCTTGGTGGTTTACTAACCTTGGCAGTCAGGAAGTCCTTTGGTACCTTTGATTTCTCCATAAGTCATTGAGTCATTCTTCATACTGTCTGTCTGCTTTTCCAAGGAAGTAGAACGCAACCTCCAGGATGCCATGCAAGTGTGTCGCAATGTTCTCCTGGACCCCCAGCTGGTGCCAGGTGGTGGGGCCTCTGAGATGGCTGTGGCCCATGCCTTGACAGAAAAATCAAAGGCCATGACTGGTGTGGAACAATGGCCGTACAGGGCTGTTGCACAGGCCCTAGAGGTCATTCCCCGTACCCTGATCCAGAACTGTGGGGCCAGCACCATCCGTCTGCTTACCTCCCTTCGTGTAAGTTCCTCTCCATGCTGTTACCTTGATGGGGTAGGGAAAGCTGTGTTTGGATGGTTTGCATCTGTCTGTCAAGTTCGCCTTATAGTTTGTTCTCTTAAAATCTTTCTCTCTTTTTGATCTTTGACTTATTTCTGGTCACTGCCATTTCCCTTTAACTACTTTTGCCTCCTCCATTTGCAGGCCAAGCATACCCAAGAGAACTGTGAGACCTGGGGTGTAAATGGTGAGACAGGTACTTTGGTGGACATGAAAGAACTAGGCATATGGGAGCCATTGGCTGTGAAGCTGCAGACATATAAGACCGCAGTGGAGGTGAGGCACCTTAAGACGTGTGCATGCTATTTATTTTCTGATAACCAGAAACTAGTGGTTTGGTTTAGTCTGGAAGGGAAGAATATATAGAAGGCAGAGTATTCCAGAAAGGTCACCTAAGGAATTCCATCCCTCTGCTTATCTTTAGCTCATACTAAAAGCAAGGTGACATAGCACAAGCTGCATCTCTTGCTTAGGGAGAACTGCATTCAAGAGAGAATTTACATTCAAGACTCTAAAAAGGTAGATTTCAGATGAAACAGTGATTCTGTGGGAGTAGCTAGGTGTGATATGTCTGAAAGAAAACAGACCTTCCTTCTCTGCTGACCTGATTGAGTCTGGTTTTTCTCCTAGACGGCAGTTCTGCTGCTGCGGATTGATGACATTGTCTCAGGCCACAAAAAGAAGGGCGATGACCAGAGCCGGCAAAGTGGGGCTCCTGATGCTGGCCAGGAATGAGTGCTGGGCGAAGTGACTTCAACACACAAAACCGGCAAAGTCTCCCCCTTTCCTGAGCCACATTACCAGGAACACTGTGGACGTCTTTGTTTGGAAGGGATCAGGTTGAAGGGCAACCCCAGTCCCTTTCTGTCCCAGCTCAGTTTGCAAAAAGCACTGACATGTAATTCTTCTCTATTGTAAGGTTTCCATTTAGTTTGCTTCCGATGATTAAATCTGAGTCATTTGAGAGAGTTGTGTGTTTTTCAACCTTGGGTCATATCTCTACCTCCTGACATAAAGACAGAAAACCTTACTAGGGAAGAAGGGAGATGGGAATGAGGTCATTCGGTCTCTCTCTCTCTTTTTTTCTTTTCTTTTCTTTTCTTTTTTTTTTTTTTTTTTTTTTTTTTTGGCTTCTTGAAGGGGTATTCTTCAGACTTCTCAGTAGTAGGTCTTGGTTGGGAAGACCCTTTTGGAGTTCAGAGGATGATGCTGTAAAGTTTATGAAGCACCACTTTGCATTAACCACCCAAAAAACAAAAGGAACCTATCTAAACCATGGGTGTTCCCCATCTGTGGTTGTATGTAGAACAACATTCAATATGTGCTAGGGCTCTGGCATTTGTCCTAAAGGACATATAACATCTTTTTTTGTGTTGTGTAATTTTCAGAATTCTCCCTACCTTACCTGGAATTCTTTTTCTCTGCCCTCTCCTAGTGTTCTTTCCGATTCCAGTCTATGTTTTGGCTTGCTGACTTATTCTCATGCCAGGATTGTGTCACCGTCAGACCTCTGCCTTCCCTGATAGCAGAAACAAAATATTCAATCTCATTTTGTGCTTTGCTTTTATCAAGGAGGGCAGGGAGAAATCTGAATGGTGGCCCTGGGACGGTAGAAGCTGGGTGGGGCCAGTCTTTAATTTCTTCAGTGTCTTTACTCTTAGTTACTGAGCCTTCCACCTTACCCTTTGTCCTTATGATTCATACATTCAGCCTTGTTTACCTCCTCCCTGACCACAGGACTTAGTCATATTTTTAAGTTGAATATTTGGTGGTAGAATAACAGTAAGTACTGTGTAACATATGTGTTCTGGTCACTTTGCCTATGTTAACTAACTGATCCTTACAAGGACCCTGTAAAATAGGTATTAATATCCCCGTTTTTTGAGGAGGAATCTAAAACATAAAGTAACTTGTTCAGGGGTCTCAGAGCTGGTAAGTGGCACACCGGGAATTCATATATAGGTAGTCTGGCTCCGGAAGCTATGTTTTTATAGCTGGCTGTCCTGACTGAACTCAAATAGGGGGTAGAAAAGGGCTTGTGAGAGTGCCCCTGGAGACCCTTTCTGCTCAGTCTAAAGCCCTCAGCTTTTACTCTTTTACAAGGGGCTCTGAATTAAGCCTGCCTGCCTTTTGCTGAAATCCCTGCCTCTTGTAGTGTTAATTCCCTTCGAGCTCTAACTCCTTAGAGAGAGGTGTTGGGTTAACTCTCAAATAAATTAGTAAACAAATAAGATCTTGAAGAAATGTTGCTCATAAGACCTGAGAAATCATGGAGGTCCTGAGGAAGCTATGAATCCTTTCCTCCCATTTGTCTCTTACTTGTATAGGTTAGTTCCGGTTTCAGCAATAATGGTTAGACATTTGGATAGCATAGCTGTCTTTCCTATCATTGATACCTTTTTTTAAAAGCACCTATAATATTTTGTATTTCTAAACCTACATAAGTCCTTCTAGCATGTTACATCAATGTGGACTCAGTCTAGCTTTCAAAGCCCCTCTTTGCTTTTAAAATTTTAAATTTAACTTAGCAAATAAAGGTCACCCAGGCTACCTTTTTTTATTCTCCCTTATCAGGTCCAAGAGTTGATACCTTAGAAGGTGTAAGTATAGTAGTCCCTCAGTATCTGAGGGAGACTGGTTTCAGGACATCCCCCTCTATCAAAATCTGCAGCTGATGAAATCCCTAATATAGATAAAATGGTGTAGTCTCGCTCAGAGCAACCTCAAACTCCTGGGCTCAAGCAATCCTCTTGGCTCAGCCTCCCTAGTAGCTGGGACTACAGGCTAATTTTTTCTATATATTTTTAGTTGGCCAATTAATTTCTTTCTATTTGTAGTAGAGAAGGGTCTTGGCCTCCCAGAGTGCTAAGATTACAGGCGTGAGCCACCACGCCCGGCCATCCCATGTACTTTAAATTTGCCAGGCATGGGGGGTCATGCCTGTAATCCTAGCACTCTGGGAAGCCAAGGCAGGAGGATTGCTTGAGCTCAGGAGTTCAGGACCAGCCTGAGCAAAAGTGAGGCCTCATCTCTACTAAAAATAGAAAAATTAGGTGAGTGTTGTGGTACACACCTGTAGTCCCAACTACTTTTGAGGCTGAGGCAAGAGGATCACTTGAGCCCAGGAGTTGAGGTTGCAGTGAGCTGTGATGATGCCACTGCACTCTACCCAGGGCAACAGAGCAAAAAAACTCTGTCTCAAAGAAAAAGAAAACTCATATACTTTAAATCATCTCCAGGCCGGGCACGGTGATGGCTCATGCCTGTAGTCCTAGCACTCTGGGAGGCCGAGGGAGGTGGATCGCTCAAGGTCAGGAGTTTGAAACCAGCCTGAGCCAGAGGGAGACCCCTTCTCTACTATAAATAGAAATTAATTGGCCAACTAAAATATATATATAGAAAAATTGGCCAGGCATGGTGGCGCATGCCTGTAGTCCCAGCTACTGGAGAGGCTGAGACAAGAGGATCGCTTGAGCCCAGGAGTTTGAGGTTGCTGTGAGCTAGGCAGACGCCATGGCACTCTAGCCCGGGAAACAGAGTGAGACTCTGTCTCCAAAAAAAAAAAAAAAATCATCTCCAGATTACTGATGACATAATATAATGTAAGTGCTATGTAGACATTTGGAAGAAAAAAATGAAATTGGATCCCTACTTTATTATTTTTTTTTTAAGAGAAAAGGTCTTGCTAAATTGCCCAGGCTGATCTTGAACTCCTGGCCTGGAGTGATTGATCTTCCCACCTCAGCCACCCAAAGTGTTGGCATTACAGATGTGAGCCAATAGCTGGCTGGATCCCCACTTTATTACAGTAAAATTAATTCCAGGCAGCTGAAAGTTTTAAATATAAGAAAATGAAATCATAACAGTATTAGAAAATTGTATTTAAAATGTGTCAGTGAGGGGTAGGAACCACATACAGAATTTGCATGGCAAAAAATGGGAAGGAGGATGTTAGCAACAACACGAGTTAATTTCCTTGAAGGACTTTCAGAACTTGGCAAGAAGAAAAGGCCTATAGAAAAAATAGTCAAAGGATGTAATTACCTCCAAATACATGAAAATTAATGACTGAAACATGAAGATATGCTTAACCTTTTTCATAGGGAAATATAAACCAAGGTTGGTAAACACTTGTAATGGACATGCACATGGGTTGAGTGTCAATTGGTAAATCTCATAAAAATGGCAATTTAACCTGGTGATTCTACTCCTGGGTATTTATCCTACAGAACTGGTTACAAATATGTGAAGAGGTGGGATTTCAGCATTTCTCGTTGATTGAGTCCTTTTCAGTCAGGACCAGTACTATTTGCCACAGCAAAATAGTACTTTATCAACAGAGTTCTGGTTAAATAGATCCATGAAAGTTTGAGATTACAGTGTGCTATGGTCACACCACTGCAATACAGTCTGGGGGACAACAAGACCCTGTCTCTAAAATAGATCAATAATAGATCAATCCATGGAACATCCCACTACAAGGAAAATGTGACAACTTCAAGAGCATTCATAAGGAACAGTCTTCCATGTATGAGTGAAAAAGCAAATGAGAACAGTGTTTGGGTGCCAGATGTGCAGCATTATATACAGTATTCTTAAATAGAATATCTTCAGAAGGATATATAAGAGCTGGGCGTGGTGGCTTATGCCTGTAATACCAGAACATTGGGAGGCTGAAGCGAGAGGATTGCTTGAGGCCAGGAGTTTGAGACCGGCCTGGGCAACATAGTACAGACTCCTGTCTCTACAAAATATTTTAAAAATTAGCCTAGCATGGTGGTGCACACCTGTATTGTCAGCTACTCCAAGGCTGAGTTAGGAGGATCGCTTGAATCCAGGAGTTTGAGGCTGCAGTGAGCTATGATTGCACCACTGCACTCCAGCCTGGATGACAGGGCTGTTTCTTTTATTTTTTTTGAGACAGAGTCTCGCTTTGTTGCCCGGGCTAGAGTGCTGTGGCGTCAGCCTAGCTCATAGCAACCTCAAACTCCTGGGCTCAAGCGATCCTTCTGCCTCAGCCTCCCGAGTAGCTGGGACTACAGGCATGTGCCACCATGCCCGGCTAATTTTTTTCTATATATTTTTAGTTGGCCAATTAATTTCTTTCTATTTTTAGTAGACACGGGGGTCTCGCTCTTGCTCAGGTTGGTTTCGAACTCCTGACCTTGAGCGATCCTCCCGCCTCAGCCTCCCAGAGTGCTAGGATTACAGGCGTGAGCCACCGCGCCCGGCCTGCACATCTGATTTTGATGTCTTGCTTGCCAGCCCAGTTAGGGATGACATATTCCCAATCTTTCTGAGTCTGTTCTAATTTATGCTGAAATCTGGGTTAAGGGAGGCGGTCTCTTTAAGAACTGGTGTGGCGGCCCCGCCCTTGGGGATCAGCTGAATCTGAGTCACATGACTCTCCGGTATCTCTTCCGCCAGCTGAAGTTGGGCCCGCATGTGCGGCTGTGGCCAGCGCTGCTGGGGTTGGGGGCATCGTGCCCCCAGCCCCATGTTCCTCTTGAGTCTTCTTCTGTCTGCAGTCCCATTTGGCCTGCTGGGGGAGGAAACCCGCCAGGTGAGGGCTCGAACTGGAGCAACAGAGGTTTCAGGAAATGCTAACCTTGCAGCGTGACTAGAATCTGGGGCATCCAAAGGGTGGCAGTGGAGGGTGGCTGCCAAGAGTAGGGTTCTTTAACTGGAGGGGCGCAGGGGGACAGCCACGTATTATGGGACGGGATTGTGGAGTAGGGCAAATGTGAGGGTAAAATCTGGATCCTGACACAGCCTTGGGTGACCTAGGTCTAGGCAAGTGTTGGATTTTTTCTTCTCAGCTCTATGTCCTGACCTTGTCCCCATCAGGGTCAGGGCAGTCTTGGCTCTACACCCACCCCTCGTCTCCATCCCGCCACTGCGCCTTACCCCAGGATTCCCTTAGCTCCTTCTTACCCAGACCCCCAAGGTCCCATCCTTTCCCCAGCATTTCTCACACTCCCCTCCCCCAACCCTCAAGTTTCTCCTTTGCCTTTGTCTCTCCCTGATCCTGTTCCCTCTACCCTCCGATATTCCATGTTCCAGGTGTCTCTGGAAGTCATCCCTGGCTGGCTGGGTAACCCCCAGAACCTGCTTCATATCCGGGCAGTGGGCACCAATTCCACACTGCACTATGTGTGGAGCAGCCTGGGGCCTCCAGCAGTGGTGCTGGTGGCCACCAACACCCCCCACAGCACCCTGAATGTCAACTGGAGCCGCCTGCTATCCCCTGAGCCTGATGGAGGCCTGATGGTTCTCCCCAAGGACAGCATCCAGTTTTCTTCTGCCCTTGTCTTTACCAGGGTGAGGAGGTTGGGGAGCTCCAAGAAGAGTGCCGAGGAGGGAGTTCATCCCAATCAGAGGGAAGAATTGAAGGTGGGGGGGGTGGGTGAAATAGATATGAGAGCCCTGGTGGCAGGGGGAAGGTGAGTGGGAGGGGTGATTCAGGAGAAAGCTAGATCAAGGTAAGCCCAGTTCCACCCCACCCCCACCTTCCAGCTGCTAGAGTTTGACGGCACCAACGTGTCCAATACGGCAGCAAATCCCCCAGGAAAACCGTATCCTCCGTATTCCTTGGCTGAGTTCTCCTGGAACAACGTCACTGACTTATTGGATCCTGCCACCCTGAGTGCCACATTTCAAGGCCGGCCCACGCACGACCCTACCGGGGCTTTTGCCAATGGCAGCCTGGCCTTCAGGGTAAGGGATGGGGAATTAGAAGGAACTCAAAAGGCTGATTTATGGGGGTGGGAGTTAATGATGGGGTGGCCCTCAAGCACAGGCATCCAGCTGTTTCCCATATCTCCCATGCTTCCTTCCTAGGTCCAGGCCTTTTCCAGATCCGGCCGACCAGCCCAACCCCCTCGCCTCCTGCACACGGCAGATACCTGCCAGCTAGAGGTGGCCTTAGTTGGGGCCTCTCCCCAGGGAAACTGCTCCTTGTTTGGGCTGGAGGTAGCCACCTTGGGCCAGGGCCCTGACTGCCCCTCAATACAGGAGCAGCACTCTATCGACGATGAATATGCACCTGCTATCTTCCAGGTCAGGCTTCCAGTGGAGACACAGATGGGTGGGGAATGTAGGTGTGACTCCATTAGGACCTTAGAGAATGGGTCAACCATTTACCGTTTAGCAACTCCTTTTAAGTGTGGACTCTGTACTAATGAATCTGACCCAGTCTCTGCCCTCCGTGGAGACAGAAGGCAGTGCAATGTGAGTCATGTTCTGGCAGGTGGGGATCTGCAAGGCCTGGGGGCCCTAAGGAGGGAGCTGAGTGCAAACTTGCAGGGCTGGAAAAGCACTCAGTGCCCACCCAGTCCAACTCTCCCCTTTTACAGAGGGGAGGTTGAGGCCCTGCCTAGGACTCAGGACTCCTCTGCCCTTAGCACACTGCCTGTCAGTACTGGTGACAGATGGAGGCTGGGAGAGGTGGGGAAGGGAGGGTTGGGCACAGGTTGGTCCTCCTCACTCTGTCTTGTTTGCCTTTCTCCCCAGTTGGACCAGCTGCTATGGGGCTCTCTCCCACCAGGCTTCGTGCAGTGGCGACCACTGGCTTACTCCCAGAAGAAAGGGGGCCGAGAATCAGCACTGCCCTGCCAAGCTGCCCCTCCTCACCCCACCTTGGCATACCCTCTCCCCCAGTCACCCATTGTCCGAGCCTTCTTTGGGCCCCAGAACAACTTCTGTGCCTTCAATCTGACATTCGGAACTTCCACAGGCCCTGGCTACTGGGACCAACACTACCTCAGCTGGTGAGAGCCAGGGCCTGGCCGAGGGCTGGGGGGTGGGGGGCTGAAGTGGAGGGCTGAGCGTCCCGGCCTTCTCTCCTAAGCCTGCTTACCTCTCTCTCTCACTCTGCCTGCTCTAGGTCGATGCTCGTCGGTGTGGGCCCCCCTCCAATAGATGCCTTGTCCCCACTAGTCCTGGGCATTATGGCAGTGGCCCTGGGTACCCCAGGGCTCATACTGCTGGGGGGAGGCCTGGTTCTGCTTCTGCGCCACAAGCAGTACTCGGAGTACCAGTCCATCAATTGAGGTCCACTCTCTGGACGGAAGGACATTACTGGACCTGCCTTGCTGTGACTGAGACCTCTGGAGGTTGGCGGGTCAGTGTTCCAGCCAGCCCCTCCCCTCTCCTCTCCCTCCCATCTTGCTTTTCTTAGAAACTCACAGACGAGCCTCAACTTCCTGGGGACTCCCAGGTGGGGCTTCCTTCATACCTCGGGGAGGGGCCAAGGACAGGGGGTTGTTGCTAAAGGAAGGAAAGAAGGGTCCCTTGGTGTTTCCTTCCTGCATACCCTGCACCCGTTTCCTTTGGATGGGATTCGAGGCCTAAATGAGAGGTCTTCTGACTGGTTGGCTGCCCTGGAGGGCATGAAATAGACTTATTTTTTTCACAGGGCTCCAGTCTCTTAATGTGTGACTGTTGATGGACTGGTTTGGAGCTGGTTCTGGGGAATGGAAGTGCTAAGTTTCTGTTTGAGGCTCCATTTCCCCACCAGGACTTGTTCTCTCCCTCACCATGGAGCCAAGCCTTCTGTCAGCCCTCCACCATGTGGAGCTGGGAGGTTTGTGTTGTCGTGTGAATCAAACAAGGAAGGGACACGTGGGACCAGGGTACAAACTACAAAAGAGCCAACAAAGACTGTGGGAGTAATTTACTGTTACACACACACACTCATGCTGGGTTAACATCAGCCACTGTGCCTTCCAACCACTCCCCAGCCACATGTGGGCACACGTGTGTGCACACACACACACCACCCCACAACCCCTCTTGGGAGGCAGGTTTCCCCGTCTACTCCTCTCTCCTGTGGGAGGGGTGTGACTTCTGGGCAGTTTAAAGGTGGGAAGTTACAGAGGCCTAAACAGATTGGAGGAGAGAAGGCAGCAGCCCAGGGCTGGGGCAGCTATAAGTCCTGACTGAGGCTAACGGGCCCTTATCCCAGACTCCCAAGGAAAGTTTTCACCAAACATGAAAGTCCTATTTGATCTGATGCCCAGCCTCTATCCTTAGGCGTGGGCAGTATTTCCAGTCTCCTTAAGGTCCTCTGCTTAGACAACTGACACAGAAATGGTCAGGGTTTGGCTGTGGCCCTGCCGCACAGAAAGCAGGGGGGAGACTGGGGGTGGGGCAGAGTCCATCATTAGTGAGCCCTAATGGCCGTGGTGGGAGGCTGCTCAGGAAGAAACCATGCCTCTCCCCTGGCCCTGGCCCCTGCCCTCAGCGTCCTTAAGGGACATGGCCGTCCACCTCTTTCCCTGCAAGGAAACTAAGGCAAGGCCATCCTTTATGACTGTCCCGGGCCCCAAAGATGAAGTGCAGCCCTGGCTAGGGAAGAGCTCTGATTGGATGGGCCCCCTGTAGAGTCAGTAGCAGAGTTCCCCCTACCGGGGTCCCAGAGCTGGGGGCAAAGCAGGTCCGCAACCAGGTTCAGAGAAGTGTCCCGAGCCCACCCGGCTCGCCCCGCCCCGAGGCCAAGAGGTCGGAGCCGCTCAGCCCCAGGGGCGGGGCCTGTAGTCGGAGGCGGAGCGGGCGTGGTCCGGGTAGTCCAGGCGGCTCTCGGCCGCAGTGAGCATGCGCTCGGGCTCCACCACGAACATGTAGTAGAGGTTCCACACCAGCATGGACAGCAGCGGCAGGAACGTCAGGCCGTACCCAAAGCCTCGGAAGGAGCGGCCCACGGCGAAGGTCAGCCAGTATATCAGCCTGTGGAGGCGAGAAAAGAGTCTGGCTACTCTGAGGGAAGCGGTCAGCTAATTGGCAATAGGCTGACGGTGGGGGAAATAAGGAGGCAGATGGGAGGGTGGGTATGGCTGGTACTTCTGAAAATCGCCAAAGTTTACGCATTTAATGTGTGCCAGAGGCCGGGCGAGGTGGCTCACGCCTTAACCCTAGCACTCTGGGAGGCCGAGGCGGGAGGATCGCTCAAGGTCAGGAGTTCGAAACCAAGCCTGAGCAAGAGCGAGACCCCGTCTGTACTATAAATAGAAAAAAATTAATTGGACAACTAAAAATATATAGAAAAAAATTAGCCGGGCATGGTGGCGCATGCCTGTAGTCCCAGCTACTCGGGAGGCTGAGGCAGTAGGATCACTTGAGCCCAGGAGTTTGAGGTTGCTGTGAGCTAGGCTGACGCCACGGCACTCACTCTAGCCC